>CAUYPK010128022.1:0-12301 GCA_963574355.1 Loris lydekkerianus
GTGGTGGAAGAAGGATAACTTAAGCCCCGGGTTTGGTGGTTGGTGTGTGCTGTGATGCAACAACAATCAACCCAGGGACACCGGTTGTGGCTCTTTATAAAAAAAAAAAAAAAAAAAAAAAAAAAAAAAAAGACGTACACAAACTAGATTACCACCATAGGTAGCTTTGCCTCCTAATCATAACCCAGTTTAGAGTTCAGATAGAACAGTGGTTCTGAACTGGGGGCAATTTTTTTCCCCAAGGGTTCCCTGCCAAGATCTAGAGATGTTTTGGGGAATGCTACTGGCAATGAAAACTGCTCATTCTCCAAAGGACAACAAGGAAGGACAATTCCCACACAAGGAATTATCCAATTCAAAGTGTTCACAGTTTGAGAAATTCTGAGATATAACTTTCCCCTATTGGAGATATATATATATATATATATATGTCTATATATATATATGTATACACACACACACACACACACACACATATATATATATATATATATATTTTTTTTTTTTTTTTTTTTTTTTGAGACAGCGTTTCACTATGGTGCCCTCAGTAGAGAGCTGTAACGTCACAGCTCACAGCAACCTCCAACTCTTGGGCTTAAGCGATTCTCTTGCCTTATTCCCCCAGTAGCTGAGACTACAGGAGCCTGCCACAAAGACTGGCTATTTTTTGTTGTGGTTGCTATTGTTTGGCAGGCCTGGGCTCGGTTCCAACCTGCCAGCCCCAGTGTATGTGGCCGGTGCCCTAGCCGCTGAGTGCCGAGGTATTGTGCAAATATTGTACTGCAAGCCACTTCTCCAGGATTTAGAGTTCCTTCTTTAAAATTGTTTGGTGTTAGCCGGCAGGGTAGCTCACACCTGTAATCCTAGCACTCTGGGAGGCCAAGGCAGGTGGATTGCTTGAACTCACCAGTTACAGACTAGTCTGAGCAAGAGCGAGACTTACAGAAAAAGTCTTTACTAATAGAAAAATTGAGGCAAGAGGATCGCTTGAGCCCAAGAGTTGAAAGTTGTTGTGAGCTACGATGAGGCCACGGCACTCTACCTAGGCGAGAGCTTCAGGCTCCGTCTCTAAATAAATAAATAAATAAATAAATAAATAAAATTGTTTGGTGTTGCCCACTTCCAAAATGGTTTCTGAGCAATGGTTAGGAAGATTTGCCCTTATCCAAAAAGGCAGCCGGGGAGTCAGTAGCCTGAATGGTTTAGTCCAGGCCCTGTTGTCATCCCCTGGCTATGGGGCCATGGAAGCGGCCTGGTTGTGGACCCAACCACCTGAGCTGGCCGGAGCAGGGGGAAAGAAGCTGGTGACAGGTAGAACGAGTTCTCCACGTCGAGATCTTTGGCCACCAGAAAGAGCTAAAGCTCTGGTTTGTGGGTTTCAGTAAGTTTCCCGGAGTGAGTCTGAGGTGCGTGGGGTGGGGAGGATTCCGGGCCCGTTGCCTGGAGTTCGCTGCCTCCCGCCGCGGCGTGTGCTGGTTCGCTCCGCGCACTTCCCTGTTTGGGGCAGTTCGGTCAGCAAAAGTCGGTTCGCGAGCTGTCAGCGCCGGCGGGAGAGCGGCGGGGCGCGGGGTGGGCGCGGCCGACCGGGTCCCGGAGCCGGCCCGCGACCCCGGACTTTCCGCGCGCCCCGCTCCCTGCCCGCTAGGCCGTCCGGCCGCGTACCGCGCCCCTCGCTCGCTCACCTCGTTCTCTCGCTCGCCGGCCGCCGGGCGGGCCGGGCGGGCGCCGGAGACCCCGCCGGGGCCGAGGTTTCTGGCGGGCGGGAGGCGAGGGCCCGGCTGCGGCCTCCTCAAAATGTCCTCGGTCTGCGACGCCAGCAGCCACTTCCCCCTGCACCTCCTGGTGTGGAACAACGACTACCGGCAGCTGGAGAAGGAGCTGCGGGGCCAGGTGAGGGGCGGGGCGGAGGCCAGTCCCCGGTGGGGACGGGGCAGTGGGGGATCGTTTCGCCTTCCTGAGCCCATTTCCAGTCTTCTGCCCCCGGGTCCCCAGGCCTCTTCACCTCTGGAGTCGTGGGACAGTAACGATAGTAAGACATGTATCGAGTGCTTACTGTACCCCGGACTTTTCCTATCCGTCTTAACCTTTCTAGTAACGCCCAGGGGTAGGTACTGTTATTATTCCACAGGACGGAGAAGGTAACTGAGCCCTGAGAGGTTATGTGCCTTATGCGAGGACCGGCCAGCTAATAAATACCAAGTGTGGCTGTTAACTGAGACCACCTGGCTCAGAGTGCATCATTGGGCTCTGCTGCCTCAGTGACTTAAGCACTGCACTCACTCCTGGTTGTAAGGAAGGGTTTGGTTGGCTTTGGAGCCCAGGTTCTTAATGGTCCTTTGACCTTGAGCAAACCGGTTTCCTTCTCTGGTCTGCAGTAACTTATCTGTAGAATGAGGATGTTTACTGATGTGGGTAAAACCAATACTTGACTACTTTAATAGGTCTGCGGTGAGGTCCAGGAATCAGCATTTTAACAAACTTCTCAGTCTGATAAATAGTAAAGTTTGAGAATCACGCATCCTCCATCTCCTTAAAATCCCTTCCTGTTCTCAAGTTGCTTTGGTTCTTTTTCTTTAATTTATTGTCATCTGTTTAAAGCAGTCTTCTCAGTTGGAGGTGATTCCCTGCCCCCTTTTGGCAATGTATGGACAAGGAGGGAGTGGGTGCTACTGGGAGTGGGTAGAGGCCAGAGATGCTGGTCAACATTCTACAATGCACAAGAAAGCCCTTCACAATAAAGAATTATCTGCTGTTTTGGTGGAGGAACCCTGCTTTGAAAGAATCCCAATAATTCTGGGTGGTATTGGTGCCCTCAGGTTACAAGCTACCAAATTTAGCTTAAGGATGAGGATTTGTAATTACCTCTGAAATCTGGTTTAATTGTTCCTGTTAGTTTCATTCATTGTGTCTAGTGTGTTAAAAACCCAGTTTTTTAGTAAAGTATCTCAAGAATGGAAGAAAAAGTATCCAATGTACTCACCCCTACCATGAAACTCATTTAGGGCTTTCACATGAATGCTGTAACCCATTTGCAACCTAGGAATAGAGGTAGGGGGAAAGGGGGGGAGTGAGGGGGGGAAGTGGGTAGAAGGAGGGGGATTGGTGAGAATACACTTGCGGTGCATCTTACAAGGGTATACGTGAAACTTAGTAAATGTGGAATGTAAATGTCTTAACACATTAACTGTGAAATTGCCAGGAAGGCTATGTTAACCAGTGTGATATAAACGTGTCAACCGGTCTGTGAAACTAGTGTATGATGCCCCATGATCATATCAATGTACACAGCTATGATTTAATAATAAAAAAAAAATCATAGCCTGGTAGGTATGCTGCAACATGGAAGTTAAAACTAGCAGGATCTGGCTTTAGACCAGATGCTGTTTAGCAAGTTTTAACTACAAGTTAGATGGTGGGAAGATAAACAGAGTTTAGTATACAAACATTATAGGCTGGTGACTAGCATTACATAAGTATACTCAGGATTTTTCATAGCTTAATGAGAAGAGAGAATTGAGAAAGAGGTATAAGAATGGTACAAGACCTTACATAAGTATCAGATGAAGAAAACTTTCTATGTGATGTGAAAAATACTGATGCTGAGCAAAAGGCAATACTATTGTTAAAGTCACATCTTCAAATAAAACCTCAGAATAACAGGAAACATATTTACCCCTTCAGAGTGCCTAGGTCTAAAAGGAATTGGACCATATTCAACAGTGCCTAGAGCCTAACGACCCTGTCTGGTTATCCAGCAATCAACTAATTACTTTCTCCTAAGATCCCCTACAATCCACCTGCAAGGGAAAGGCTCTTCACAGCTCTGCATCAGAACAAGAATATGTGTCAGACACCTTTTCAAGTAGAATGCCAATTCTGCCACATGCTTGCATGCCTGTGACCTAAAGTACATTGCTCATTTTTTAGTCAACAACATAGTTAATCAGTGCTTTGGGCTTCTTTCAGGAGTTTCAACTATAAACGGATAGAATTCTGAACTTGCCAACATTTTGTTGGCAGCATCTGTCAGTTGTGGGAGACATTTGACTATTTATTCTGCACCAATTAGGTACCAAGCCACATGTTGTGAGAAAGCGTTAGATATTATTGGGAATATAAAAACTTGGGGATGAAGGAGAATATAAATTCACATTTTGTTTGAAGAAGGATAAAGAAAATGAGAAAGGTTTGGCTTATGAAAAAATTGCCCACTACAGGCCAATTAGTTTTAAATTGTGTGGAAAATCATTGTTGAAGGATATGGCTATTACCTAATTTCACCAGAAAAATTAAAACAGGCATTTCCATATGCCTATAGCAATATGGTATCACTTTCTACAGTGATTTAAGTAAAATATGAGTCTAAGTTTCTTATGGATATGATCTCTACTCATTATCCGATTTCTCTCTGTTCCTAACGTACTACATAGACCACTTATAAGAATGAAACATATATATCCTTAATAAATAATAGACCTCAATTATAAAGTCCTGAAAATATTTACTCATTTAACAAATGTTTACTAATAAACCTGACGTTCTAAACATTATGCTAGCAATAATAAGTGATATGTGTTACAAAGAAATATGTAATTTTATAATAAATAAGTATTATTTGAATAATGGAGATTATGTGTTCACTGAAAGGGGATTCTTCTTGGAGTTGCCATTTAAAAATGTGTCAATCTTGGGTGTCAGAGCATAGTGGGCAAGGAGAATTGCTTAAGAGGTTAGACGAGATACTTTTTATCACTACATTTTCTAAGAAAAATGTTCTGTAAATGATGTCAAGTCTATGTGTTCCATATCGAAAATAAAAAGAAGAATAAGCTTAGGAAGTGTGAGACTGGAGATAGAAAGATGCCTGCATCACTGTCCACTCCTTCTCACCAGTGTTTGACATTTATAGAAATCCATGTTGACAGGAGATGCTGAAATTTGCTGCCAGCAGATACTTCTCCCTCAGCCTAGGGATATAAGCAGCATGAAAGAACAGTGAAGCCAAGGATTTTAGAAATCAAGTGTCGGGGCTGGCATCTGCTGCCATTTCCAACAGGAGTATATTCTGAAATTAAGAAAATTAGCATCCTCTTCTTTCTTCCTACTGAAATGTGGTCTCCTTATAGCAGTTTTGGTGATATGTTTGTATCATGCTGCCGGTACTTTGCATATGCTTACCCATGTGGCAACTGTTTGTCTATAAATATTGTCTTTTTCTAACAGGTTGGAAGATTTATGAAGGTAGGGATTAGATGTCAATTCTAAAAAAGAAGAGCAGTGATTTATCGTTACTCCTTGGATAATAACTACCTGTGAAGAAATCTGGTTAAGTGCAGGATGATTTTTACAGAAAACAAAACTTTTATTAAAAAATACATTTTTTTTTTTCTGTTAGAAAAAGGAAAACAACAGCCTGGAAATATAGAAAAATCAATCTCTAAGTTTCATCATAAATACTAAAAATTCAGTAGATTTGTTTCAAGGGAATAGAAACTGGGTCTTTCTCCTTTTATTTGCTTTTCTGTTACCATTTAGGCAAATATAAAATTTACAGCTGGCCTCTCTTACGCTGTGAGAGAGATTTGGCTTTTCTCTGAGGATCTGACAAGAGGGAATATTCTTGTCTTGAATGCCATTAATAGCAATGTTACACATGTACATCAACTATGAATGAATCCCAAATGCTTTAAATATGTCTATGTAAAGAAATACACGAAACAAAGGATGAAAAGAAAGCACTACCAAGGGAAGTGGAAATGCAGTTGTAGGCTGTTATGTTTTTAAGAATCAATTGATATTCAGATTCCACATTACCGAAAAAATAACTTAAACCATTATCCTCTGTGTATGAACTGTTAAATGACAAGACTAGCTTTGCTTCTTTTTAATATAAAGAATTAAACAACACTAAGAATAAAAAAGTTATAACTATCTCCGATAAAGAAAAATCCAGTCTCTACATTAATTTTCCTAATAAACAAGTGCTGATATTTAGATCATGTATTTAGCTAAGGCACTATATGATCACTCTTACAAGCTAAAGAATCATGTCTTACTTCAGGTTGACCAGATCACTTCATTCTTACTTTTTAAATTTTATTTTTTAATTATTTATTAAATCATAACTGTGTACATGAATGCATTTATGGGGTACAATGTGCTGATTTGATATACAATGTGGAATGCTTACATCTAACTGATTAACAACCATCTCCTTGCTTACTTATTTGTAGTGGCAAAAACATTCATACTCTATTCTTAATAATATATAAATGTGTCATTGAATGGAGACTTCACATCTTTTATGTGTACGTGGATGGAGCTGGAACATATTCTTCTTAGTAAAGTATCTCAAGAATGAAAAAAAAAAAGTATCCAATGTATTCAATACTACTATGAAATCAGTACATAATCACCTACACATTCATAGGAATGGTAAAACGTAACTATAGTCCAGAAAAAAGAAAGGAAGAGAAAAGAGAGAGGAGGGGAGGGGGGAGGTTTAGAGGAGGGAGGGTTTGGGGGGGATCCAATCCAAACTTTTTAAATTTTAGACTAGTCAAACATATGTTAGATTTCAGCCATTATCTTCTTGAATAGCAGGCCCTTTATTAAACACCTATAGTTTCACATGACAGCTCCTATACAGGCAGCCCCCACTTTATGAGCAAGATACATTCTGTTCTATTCATTTACCACTCTCAGCCTCCCAAGTAGCTGGGGCTATAGGCACCCACCACAACGCCTGGCTGTTTGTTCTTAACTTGAATTTGTACATAGGTCGGAATAGGTACATTTACCTGTCAACTACAATAGCCCCCGTTTGTAAGTGTAAGTCTTATATCAGTCAGATGTTTGTAACTTGGGGATTTCATGTACTTTCATTATTGCTTCAGCTAGCCTTTCCAGTACCCTTTAGTTCTGTAAAGCTAATTTTTTTTTTTTTTTATTTTTTTTTTTTGTGGAGGCAGGAAGTGGGAATATCGAGAGGCAGCCATACACTTCAATTCATACAAACTAAGTTCATACTCCATGCCTAACACTTGCTATTTGTGTTAGCTTGATTAATGCCTTAAGTCATCTACCATTCAATTTTCTCATCTATCAAGGGGGAAAATAGTATCATTTTCCTCCTGAGGTATATGTCAGGGTCAAATAAGTCAACATAAATAAATAAAGCGTTTAGTGTGTGCAATAGCAATTTAAATGCTCTATCCAATTACCTATCTTTTTTTTTCTTTTTCTCAAAGTCTCACTTTGCCACTCTCAGTAGAATTCTGTGGCATGGTAGCTCACAGCAACCTCAAACTTTTGGGCTCAAGCAATTCTCTTGCCTCAGCCTCATAAGGAGCTAAGACTATAGGTGCTCACTATAACATCTGGCTGTATTTTAGAGAAAGGGTCTTGCTCTGACTCAGGCTGGTCTCAAACTAATGAGCTCAGGCAATCCACCTGCCTAAACCTCCCAGAGTGCTGGGATTACAGGTATGAGCCACTGTACCTAGCCTCCTACTATCTTTATTATGATTACTCTTACCACATGTGAAAAGTTGGATGTCACATAAATGGAAGCTATATTTAGAATAATTATTTTAAGAATGCATAGTGACCTTATATGCATAAAATTTCTACTCAATAAATTAGAAAAATGATCTTTAATGCCAGATTTAAAATCATTTTCACTGGTACAAACATGTAGATTTTATCAAATTTCATAATATTAGAACACTATTCCTTTTAAAAGTTGATTTTCCGATAGGATATATATGTTTAAATGCAAATATCCTCATTTTCTATATATTGCCATTGTTGAAGAAAAATCTAGATTATTTTTCATAGTAAGTGTTACCAATTCTCTTGTTTCCCCCAAAGCAATCAGAATTCCTTTCATCTAATAGCATAACATTTAAATCATATCTTTAATCAAAACATTTGGGGATAAATTATACTAACAAAGGATAAATGGAAATATGAGAAGACAAAATGAGTTTTCTCTTGAACACATTTTTCAATTCATTTTCCAAAAGGGAGCATAGGAGTTATCACTATCTAAATAAGGTAATACTTTTTTTTAATTTCAGAAAATAGAGTACTTCTTGTTTGTTTGATGGTAACAATAAATATTTTATAAAGATGTAATATCTTTTACATGTTTATAAATTCACAAAATTCCTAACTATGAAAAATGATCACTTTTATTACCAGGCAGAATTTTTTATACAAAAATACACAATGAGGATGCTAAGAACAAAGCTCCTAATTCACATGATTATGTTACCACTTTTTTGTCAAATCTTTTTCTGTTTTGTTGTTAATGAATTCCCACAATTAAATAATAGTTTCCTATTTTTCCTTGACAATATCATGTCAAGGTGAAATTAAGACACAAGTATTGTGACTTTATGAGGATTTCTCATGTATTCACAAATTATCACATTTGACACTCAACCTCATAGATCAGAAAATATCAATATTGCCAAATATGATGATAATTCTGACAATGAGGAAAATGACACTGATGATAGGAACGATAACATGGTGAGCAGCATTAATGTTCTTAAGAAAGAGAATTCAGAGAGTTACCTGGGCTTTCCATCTCTTCCACTATGTGAAAACACTGCAATAGACTCTTTTGTCTTTCTGCTGTTCACCTATATGAGCATGAAGGAAGAGGAGCCATGTTGAAAGCAGAAACTAGGTACTCACCAGATATCAAATCTGTAGTTGCCTTGAGCTTGGACTTCTCACCCTCTGAAATTATGAGAAATAAATTTCTGGGTTTTATCAATTACCTACCCTAAGTTGTTGTGTTATAGAAGCAGAAGTGGTGTATGACAGAAATTAAAGCTTAAAGAAGTTTATTTGACTTTAGACAATAAGTAGACTAGTGGAAGAATGGTATTTTAACCACAGGCCATGAATCTATGAGAGTTTGAGCATTTAGCAGCAAACATCTTATAAGCAATGGTGCATTGTCAACAATATGTAGATGGATACTCTTTGGCTCTTTCTGAATAGGACAACATTCGGGTGGTGCAACACATCCTTGGATATGCTCACCTCCTCAAGAGAAAAACAATGACAGTTTATGTTTCCTTTTTTGTTTTCAATATCTAATGTCTTAAACAAGACAAGATCTTAGGTTCAACACCTAAGGGTTCAACACCTTAGGTTCACCTGAGGGCATGATCATACAATCATAGTATCATAACAATCACCCATTTATCACCCATCTATGGTTCTCTGGGTTGTGACCCATCAGTTGAAAATATTTGTTCCAACTTACAATAATTTAGTATCATTTACCTACCATACAGAGATGTTGATTATGCCAGTATCACAGATCTACACAAAGAAATTTCTGTATTCTATCAATTTGAAGATGTCTTTTTATGAATGACTGCAGCTCACTATTCTCTACAACACAATCTATCATGGTTATATATTGCCATACAATTTTTACATATACTTCTCTCTTTTTTATAAAACATACTGTAATTCTTGAATTTTAGGCCTGGGTTTTCTACTTCTTTCGTATTCCCCATAGTTCAGAGCAGTTCTGAATAGCAGTGATGCTTAATAATCTTGCCTGATGATTGTTTCCTCAAGCCTGCATTTTATGCTTCATCATTCATTGCCATCAAGAGGTTAATACTTTAAGATATTTGTCTTCAACAATAGGAAGGAATGTATTCATATGTGTATATTATTTCACTACACCTACCTTGAGACAATAGCTCCAATTTTAAGGCTAGCCAGGGTGTAGAAGTCACTTTGTTATAATAGAACACAGCAAAATCCACCCACCTTCATAAACTCAGTCCCTTGTTCTGGATATAAAAGGAACAATTATGCATCTGGTGCTGTAATTGGTACTGAAGTTTAAGAGAAAGAAGATCTATGCTGGAAAAAATCTGCAATCTCATTGGAGAGCCATGCAGTACTTTATGAAAAACAAATTACCCATAGTATAGCAGAAAGCATATGCAAAAAGCTGTAGGAGGCATTATAAACATGCCACCTTGGAGTGATAATTAGACAATAGGCACCTACTTAACTATTTCTATGAGACATGATAGTCAAAGTTCGCAGCTTTGCTTCCCAGAACACACCATATTTGCTTGAAACCTTTTTGCCTTTTGTATGGTAGTTTTAGCACATCAGATAGGAGCTCTCTGTTGGACATCAAAAGCTATATCCTATCTTTTAATTGAACCGTGTAATATGATGTCCCAGAATTGAAAGTCCATTTTTCTCTTGCTCTTTTTCATATAAGAATTTTATTTTTAAAATTTATATCTTAAATGAATCATTGGAAATACTCCCACCAGTGGTTCAAATTTGATCTACCTCCCAATTCTGAAAATAAAAAATATTACAACACACAAGTATACACATTCATTGAAATACTGTATATACTCGAGTATAAGCTGAGTTTTTTTTGGCACAAAATTTGTGCCAAGTTCAGGTTTTTTGGCACAAATTTTGTGCTGAAAAAACTCGGCTTATACTCGAGTATATACGGTATATATATTTTGTTGATGCTTTCTTTTTTGTGTGTGCGTGTTGATGCTTTCATACTAGAAAGTATTTTGGAGTACTTGCAATGAGACCATATGGCCTGAAAATCCTAAAATATTTACTAACTTCTCATTTACAAAAAAATGTTTGTTGACTATTTTTAAAAATATTAATATTTATTTTAATAGAAGGTAGACATGTTTATTTTTCCCAGACATTTACATCTATATCTATCAAAAAACATCCTAAAGACTTTTTCTCCATTATGGATAGAGAGACACACAAAACCCAAACACAGTAGTCTTTTAAAATTGTATGCAATGTGTCATTTTCTATGGAATATATTTATATTTGTAAATAATTTATATTTTTTGTTTTTATTCATTTATTTATCTTTCTATTTTTTGAGACAGAGTTTCACAATTTCGCCCTCGTTAGAGTGATGTGGCATCAGAGCTCACAGCAATCTCAAACTCTTTGGCTTAAGAGATTCTCTTGCCTCAGCCTCCCAAGTAGCTGGGACTACAAGCACCTGCCACAACACCCGGCTATTTTTTGGTTGTAGTTGTCATTGTTTCATGTGAAAGCCATAAATTCGTTTCATAGTAGGGCTGAGTACATTGGATACTTTTTCTTCCATTCCTGAGATACTTTACTAAGAAGAATATGTTCCAGCTCCATCCATGTAAACATGAAAGAGGTAAAGTCTCCATCTTTCTTTAAGGCTGCATGATATTCCATGGTGTACATATACCACAATTTATTAAGCCATTCATGGATCCATGGGCACTTGGGCTTTTTCCATGACTTGGCAATTATGAATTAGGCTGCGATAAACATTCTAGTACAAATGTCTTTGTTATAATGTGATTTTTGGTCTTCTGGGTATATACCTAGTAGAGGAATTATATGATTGAATGGCAGATCTATTTTTAGATCTCTAAGTGTTCTCTAAACATCTTTCCAAAAGGAATGTATTAATTTGCATTCCCACCAGCAGTGTAGAAGTGTTCCCTTTTCTCCACATCCACGCCAACATCTCTGGTCTTGGGACTTTGTGATATGAACTAATCTTACTGGAGTTAGATAATATCTCAAAGTAGTTTTGATTTGCATTTCTCTGATGATTAAAGATGATGAGCATTTTTTCATATGTTTGCGGGCCGTGCACCTGTCTTCTTCAAAGAAGTTTCTCTTCAAGTCCCTTGCCCAGCCTGGGATGGGATCACTTGTTTTTTTCTTGCTTATACATTCGAGTTCTCTATGGATTTACCTGAAAATATCTTCTCCCATTCTGAGGGCTGTTTGCTTGCTTTACTTACTGTGTGCTTGGCTGTGCAGAAGCTTTTTAGTTTGATCAGGTCCCAGTAGTGTATTTTTGATACTGCTTCAATTGCCCAGGGGGTCCTCCTCATAAAATACTTGCCCAGACCAATTTCTTCAAGGGTTTTCCCTGCACTCTCTTCTAGTATTTTTATAGTTTCATGTCTTAAGTTTAAATCTTTAATTCAGTGAGAGTCTATCTTAATTAATGGTGAAAGGTGTGGGTCCAGTTTCAATCTTCTACAGGTTGCCAGCCAGTTCACCCAGCACCATTTGTTAAATAGGGAATCTTTTCCCCACTGAATGTTTGTAATTGGCTTGTCAAAGATCAAATAATGGTAAGCAGCTGGATTCATCTCTTGGTTCTCTATTCTGTTCCAGACATCTACTTCTCTGTTTTTGTGCCAGTACCATGTTGTTTTAATCACTATAGATTTATAGTATAGTCTGAGGTGTG
>CAUYPK010128029.1:0-25302 GCA_963574355.1 Loris lydekkerianus
TTCAGCAATGAGATATGTAGCACCTTTTCTAGGTTGAGTTCTTGAACTAAATTGTCCAAAATCATATGTTCTGCAAAATATGGACAAGTTCCATTGTGTTTTTTTGAGGTTTCTCCATACTTCCTTCCAAAAAGATTGTACTAATTTGCAGTCCCACCAGCAGTGTAAAAGTGGGAACTAAAGGTCTTCTTAAAGGTATCCAAACTAAATGGTCTCCCCTCCTCCCTAGACATAACTCACTTTGAAAACCACTGATTTAGACCATTTCTTCTGCAAGGAGAACTGACAAAATAAAGTCAAAAGGTATACATTTTAGTTTTAAAATCTACCTACTAATCCAGGGTCTTCTATGCTCAGAAAAAAATTTAATTCAACGTACAATGAAACATATCACGTTTTCACTCCTTTACCAGCACAAAGAACAAGATTCCAAGTGTCACCATTAGAAATCTGTCCAGCACTACAAGGAATCGTGATCAATACCAATAATAATTGTATGGGTGCAAATTCTTCTGATCTAAAGATCTGCTCATCCCAAATAAACTCAATCCATTTGTCTCATAACTAATGTTTATATTTTAAGATACTCAATTCATCTTTGTCCTGGACCAGGTCCCTAGTGCTGTTTTTACCACAGAAAGATCTAGCTTTAAAGGAGCGAGGAGACTTTAATAAATTCAACCCTATATTCAAAGGTACTAAAGATTTACTTTTGCCTCGAGCAGAAAACCAATAGAAAAAATATAGTCAATGCTTCAGTGGTAAGACTTAAACACAGCAAGTTTACTTTTTGTTTTTACTTGTCTTGGCAGACCAACTATAAAGTGTCAAACTGCATTAAACAAAAACTACATTAATCTTTTAGGGGAGAACTATATGTTTTTTAAATAGGAAAAGCATTTTAGAGTGTAGGCATATAGGTAAGCAATTTCTACTTTATATTTCAATTTGGAAATCTTTACTAAAAGATTTGGAATCTTTAATAAAACTACTTCAAAGGACAGTGAGAAATTTTCACAACTTTGACTTTTGTGAACAATTTCTTCTCAGAGAATGAGTTAAGTGATAATTCTGCGCTTCCTGAGATATTTTTAAAAAGTAATGAGTGTGATATTCATTAAAAAAAAAAAAATTAAGTGTAAAACCTGGACCAATGAATGGAAAACCAGAGGTTACCCTTTATAAAATTCCCTAAGTTCCTAATCTTTAAATGCAAGTTCATGGTGACCAAATCTTAACTGAACTTGGTCTTTGTATGCTGAGCAATTTACGTTGTGAAAATCTATTTCCTTCTCCACTCCCACTAAATATATATTTGCTAATGATATGACTCTGCAGAGTCAAACTAAATTACACAGCCCTGCATCTGTTTTCAGTGTCTAATTTGGTTAACACTATCTCCCACATAGCTCTTTTCTCTTTTGAGAGCTGCATTTTTCTCTTTTAAGTACTCTATACAACTAGAGTTAAAAAAAAAAAAAAAAAAGATAGAAAGGAAAAGAAAAAGATACATCCAATATACAGACACTAGATCTAAAGATTTGGAGACTGAACACTAAAGCAGAGTCTGGTTCATATAGGCCTGTTACCACATTACAAAGTACACAACTGCACTGTTCCTAAAGGTCAGACAAACTCATCACTCAAGAGGCAAATATGCCTGTAATCCTAGAACTCTGGGAAGCTGAAGTGGAAGGATCCCTTGACCTCAGGAGTTCAAGACCAGTCTGAGGGAGACCAAGTTACTACTAAAAATAGAAAAAATTAGCCAGGCATTGTGGCACACACCTGTAGTCCCAGCTATTCAGTAAGCTGAGGCAGGGGGATTGCTTAAACCCAAGAGTTTGCGGTTGCCAGAGTGTAAGACTCTATCTCACAAAAAAAAAAAAAAAAAAAAGAAAGAAAGGAAAGAAAAGGAAAGGGAAAGGGAGGGAGAGAGGGAGGAAGAAAGAAAAGAGAGAGAGAAAGCAAGCAAGCAAATATTCTGCTTAGAAGACTATTTTACCTTTTGCTTTCCTTTTAAATTAGGCAGCACCCAGATTAAAAAGAAAGAGACTCAACCAGCTCTTTAATGCATAAGATCGAATAAGACCAAAAACTCTTTACTAATTTACATCTGATTATTAATTGTACTTTTAAAACATGAACAGGCTGAGAATTAATATATGAATTGTCAGCATTCCTTAAAAAAATCCTAGTGTAGAATACCAGAAATGCATTCCTTTTGGAGGTGAAAAAGCACCCATCTGTTCATTTATACATATGTTCTGGCTGAATTTCTAGCTCCAAGCCATTAAATTATGCCAGGGAACACTAGCAATTCAAATCACGTACACTGCCATATGCTTTTTAAAAGTCTCATGACTCCCAACCCTGTTTCTCATCCGGACCTCTCTCCCAAGCTCTAGAACCTATTCCCTAATAGCCTAGAGGGTGCTTGTGACTAGTACATCAAGCACTATCTCCAAATTTCACTCTTGTCTCACCTGCAGAGAAAATACTCTCTCTCTCTCTCTCATATCACCACACCCCTTCAATTAGTTCTTCCCATTCCCATTATCATTACCATTCTTATTTATCCAGGCTCAAAAACCTCAAAGTCGTATCTTTGGGTCCTTTCATTCTTTGATAGTCTGTCTTATCATTAACCAACGGTCAGTCCTATAATTCTTCTTACACAATTTCTTATATAACTAATACTCCCTTTCCGTTCCTGTGAATCCCTCTAGGTAAAGCCCTTTTCTCTAAAATAGATCACATTACAAATAACTGCAAAAACCTCCCTAGTCTAGCTGGGCACAGTGGCATGTGTTTGTAGTCCTAGCTACTGGGGAGACAGAGGTGGAAGGATGGCTTGAGCCCAGGAGTCTGAAGCATGGGCAACATAGTGAGAACAGGTCTCTGAAAACAACAACAAAAATTCATTAGTTTCCCTTCCTCTAGGATTCTTTACCCTGCCAGTACCTTTTGCACAAACAAAACTCCAAAGTGAATAGCACCACACTGTACTTATTATCAAAGACTTCAAACTAGTAACAGGAGACACAAAACATACTAGTGTATAAGCATTATACTGATGGTATTGTATAAACAAAAGGAGGGAAGATAGTGACACTTATTACAGGAGAGGTTTCAGAGGAAGCTAATAGCTAAACTTGAGCCAAGCATTTCAGACAGAGGTGTGAAGGTTCAGATTTTAGGGGATGAACAAGCAGTCCAGTGGCAGTGGACAGGTAGGAGATGAGGCTAGAAATGTAGGTTTGAATCAGACTGTGGGACCTTCATTGTCATGCTAAGAAGTTTAGACTTGATCCTATTAAAATGAAAAACTAGCAAAGATACAAGAACCCTTTAAGCTTTTGTATTTTTGTTTTATTTTTAATATACACCCTGTATACTTCTAAAAACAAAGTAACGCAGGCACTAATGAAACAAGACACATTCTCCCTGAGTGTGACAATTGATACGTTTCTTAGTCATCTACACCTCAGACTAGTAAACAGACTGCAGGAAAGTCATAGATAAGGACAGTATTCTGTACACGGTCATGATTCACTAGGTCAGATGGGTTTATTTCTGTTCTTCAAATCTACTGCATCCTTATTCTTATTTTCCTCTTTATGCTCCAACAGTTACTGAGAAAGGCATGTTTTAAATTTCTTACTAATTTATGGTTTTTCTATTAATATTAGATTTTGTATTTCTTCAGTTATATACCGTTCATTTGATTTATTTTTAGATTACAGTTTTCAAGTGTTATATGGGTTAAGTCATAATGCCCCATTTAATGGCATAGAAAACATTCCTTAAAAATAAGCTTTTTGGTCCATTTTTGGAGCAAATATAACCTTTTAGGATGTTGAAAATAGTTGAATAATTACTTTCCCCATGCTCTTCCCTTTCCACAAGTAATCTACTTCAAGCCAAATGAATCTCAGTATTTAGAGCATATTAGCGCTGCTCTGTCTGAGCTCCACGTTAAAGGAAGAGTGGTTGTGCCCATAATTGTATTACACTTGATCTTACTAAAATGTAAAGGAGTTACATTTTTATTATTCAGGGAAAAACTTGAGATGGTTACATCATGTCATTTAGTTGCCTTTCATAACTGCCCATAGCAGAAAAGGAGAGGGAATTAAGTTTAATAAATCCACAAAATATTTTCTTCTTCTAGAGAAGAAAACAATAATTATGAGTTTGAAATGGCTCAGCCCCAAGTTAGTAATGGCTTAAAAAGACAAAGCTTTATGGCAGCTGTCCTAACTAATCATAGAATCCACAGACTCAGATGAGTACACACAAGCCTGACAACTGTATTTCTGACCAATTTCCTATTTCAGTACTCATTCATATCATAAGGAGGACAATCTAAAAGTAGAACAGCTGAGAAATATTTGTAGCTCGGTCCTCACTGGAAGTGACTGAGACATATAAACAAGCCAGGGCAAAAGAAAAGCCCCGGGTGCTGTGCCTGTGGCTCAGTGAGTAGGGTACCAGCCCCATATACCGAGGGTGGCAGGTTCGAACCCAGCCCTGGCCAAATTGCAACAAAAAGTAGCCAGGTGTTGTGGCAGGTGCCTGTAATCCCTGCTGCTTGGGAGGCTGAGGCAAGAGAATCGCCTAAGCCCAAGAGCTAGAGGTTGCTGTGAGCTGTGACACCACAGCACTCTACCAAGGGTGACAAAGTGAGACTCTGTCTCTAAAAAAAAAAAAAAGAAAAGAAAACCCCCAAATAGTAAGTTATCACATGCAACTTTTAAGGTGCTTTGTTCCTACTTAAAAGTTTGAAAATAAATCAATTCTATCATGGGGTAATCAACAATAATGTTTTTTCAAATTGTAGGTCTTAACCTATTACCGGGCAGTTGTGAATGATATTAATGGGTTCCAACATCCCGCTTTTTTAAAATGAAATGGAACAGACTCAAAGAAATAATACCAGAATATATAACAAAAGTATTCTTTTATGACATTTTTAATATATGTACCATATATGAAATATACACAAATAACTAAATTAAAAGGCAGGACCTCATGATACAATGGTAATACATCTGACTCCATAAATGACTAAAAGCTATTTCATACTATAGGTCACAATTGAAAAAAAAAGTTCAAAAAATACTTATCTTGGAACAACCAGTAAAGCAAGCTTATTTTCTCAAAATGGGAGTAAAACTAGGAAGAAAGTTTATATAAACTTTTGTTAAGGCTATCTAGTTTAAAGATCATCTAATATTTTAAATAATTATGAACTTGCTTGGCGACCATAGCTCAGTGAGTAGGGCGCCAGCCACATACACCGAAGGTGGCGGGTTCGAGCCTGGCCCAGGCCTGCTAAACAATGGCAACTGCAACAAAAAAACCAGCCAGACATTGTGGCAGGAGCCTTTAGTCCCAGCTACTTGGGATGCTGAGGCAAGAGAATTGCTTAAGCCCAAGAGTTTGAGGTTACTGTGAGCTGTGATGCCACAGCACTCAACCAAGGGTGACATAGTGAGATTCTGTCAAAAAAAAAAAAAAAAAAAACTATTGTACTTATTTTTCAGATGTCAAGAATTCATTTATTCAAAAATTCAAAAAACATGGGCAGTGCCTATGGCTCAGTGGGTAGGTGCTGGCCCCATATACCAAGGGTGGCGGGTTCAAACACAGCCCTGGCCAAACTGCAACAAAAAATACAGCCGGGCCTTGTGGCGGGCGCCTGTAGTCCCAGCTACTTGGGAGGCTGAGGCAAGAGAATCGCCTAAGACCAAGAGCTGGAGGTTGCTGTGAGCTGTGACACCACAGCACTCTACCAAGGGCAACAAACTAAGACTCTGTCTCTAAAAAATAATAATAATAAAGACATAAATTTAAAAAACATTCAAAAAAGACTTTTTGTTTACTTCTCTATATGCCACACATGGTTCGATGTGCTGGAAATAGAAAACAGAATAAAGTCCCTACCCTCATGAGGTTTAAACTAATGGTGGAGATAAGTAGTCATGGTACCAGATTTTCAGCTAAGTGCTCTATATACATTCTCACTTGAGCCTTGTAATCCTGTAAGGAAGATAATATTTATCTTCCTTTCATACATTTTATATACAGTGTGTAGGAATTGAGGTTTAAAGAAATTCATTAACTTTCCAAGCTATCTCTCTTACTCATACATGCATACACACACACACACACATACACACACCACACACACACACGGTAGTCAAGGCAGAGTTGAGATTCAAACCCAAGGCTGTGGAATTCCATAGCTCGCTCTCTGCCACTATAAAGCACTGCATTCTACTGTCTATCTCTGGGAAAGTAAAATATAACAATGTTTTGCCCAAGAAAACGTCTAGAAGTTATACAAAACTATGGTATTTAATTAAACAATTTCAATTATATAGAGTCTGGGGTTACTTGCCCTTTCTTAAATTGTATAAGTTGAAAGAGAGCAATTTTTAAAAATTGACCTAACACTACAGTTCAGTTTCATTAAATTTGCTTTGGTATAAACATACTAAACCATCAGATGATTTTTACAATGTCTTTAAAACTGTGAAGAAAAAGACAGGTAAATGACATACAAATCAACACACTGTGATTTACAAAAAAGAAACAAAGGAAGGTACTCTGTTCCATGAACAAGTCCAGCTTGGGCTCTCACAATAAAAAGCCCTTAGGAGGGCAGCACACTATTGACAAGCCTTTTTGAAATAGCCATTCCCTAAATGGGTCCTGTAGGTTTGAAAGGCATGTTGAGAGAAGCAAGGCTCACCCACAGAGGCAACCTGAAGTGCTGAGTCAACACTGGCAATAACAGAGAAGGTGGAAGGGGCCAATCACTCACATTCCATACTAACACACTCTCTGACCCCTGAGAGCACAAATTGTTCCTGTTTGGCTCCCACTGTATCCCTATCACCTGGTTCAGTATACAGGGCTGGCAGTTACTCAGCAAGTGTTTGGTAATTGAATAAATTATACTGCACATAAATTATAGCTGTGTGTTCTCTTGGGCCTTGATTTTCCATAAAGCCTTAGGGTTAGACCAAATCAATATATTCACTTTCAGCTCTAAAAGCCTGTAATTCTTTAAGGGAGTACTCCTAAATAAATGACAATAAACCATACGTGAAATTACTCTAGGACATCCGGGTTTGAATATATGCCTAGTCACGAGGTTTCACAACATCTTACACTGCATAAGATAAACAAAATGAAATTTTCCCTGTTTGAAACTACTGAAACTATTACAGCCTCCTCTTCAAGGGGAAATGACTCAGTACGTGAAGTAAGAAGAGAAATAAGCTAGATACTATAGAAATAACTTAAGACCTGTCCGACCATTCAACTAAAGCAGGAGAAAAGTTAATGCTTATAAAAACAATAACAGGGGCAGCCACAAAATTTAACTTCTTCAGATGTTTGAAGAATCAGAAAAATCTGATAACTGGTTTAACCAATTAAACTGGCCTAAATTCCAAAGTACACTTAGTTTCTGTGAAGGCAGGATATTTATTTTTGAATTATTAAATAGTTTAACATAGATGAATAATCAACTAGAAATTACTTTCTAAGTCTTTACAACTATTTCTAAAAAGGAAAAGTAAATTATTTTTCAAATTATTATTTTAAGTAACACCATCTCAAATTAATAAAGTAACTTGACTAGATCATAAAACCACCAGTTCACAAAGTTAGGTTTTATTAAATATATTTACTGAAGATTGAAATTTGAGGATTAAATACATTAAAGTATGTCCCTTATGTATAAAAAATTATTTAAGGATTTTCAAATCATCTCTCCTTATTATGGGGGGGGGAAGTAGGCTTCTAAATAGTATTTCAAATTTCTTTGTATAAGTTTTTTGTACACAAGAAACACTGGTAGAAACCACAGGGGGGGATAAGAAAATTCTAAAAGGTATTAAGTTCTCAAACTTAGGACCCATGTCCATTGTGTACACACATGACTTGATATGAAATGTAAAAGAGTAATTCAAAGGTTTAAATAAAGGCACATTAAGAGACATGTCATAAGACACTTTTTAGAAGGTAAAGAAAACCTAAGGCAATCTGCGATGGCCAGATACCAAGAAGAGAAAAAGGTTACACTGATGACTTTTCCATGGATTGACTTGTTCCTTCTAAGTCTGTGCATAAAAACAAAAAAGCTATTATTCTAACTAAGTTTACCGAAAGTTTAGAAGACCAATAGCTGTTTGTGTAACATTTAAAAAGAAAAAGTAAACACCTGATGCTTTCTTTAACAATTCTTTTTTTTTTTTTTTAAAGAGAGAGTCTCTGCTGCCCAAGCTGGAGTGCTGTGGTCTGATCATAGCTCACTGCAGTCTTAAGCTCCTAGGCTCAAGCAATCCTCCCACCACATCCTCCCAAATAGCTGGGACTACAGGTGTTTGACACCATGCCTAGTTTTTTTTTTTTTTTTTTTTTTTTTTAGAAACAGGGTCTCACTATATTGTCCAGGCTGGTCTAAGAACTCTTGGCCTCAAGTAACCCTTCTGCCTTGGCCTCCCAAAGTGCTGGGATTATTTGTGTGAGCCACCAGGCCTGGGTACTTAACAATTCTTTAAAAAACAGCATTCCGGTGGCACCTGTAGGTCAGTGGGTAGGACACCGGCCACATACACCAAAGCTGGTGGGTTCAAACCTGGCCCGAGGCTGCTAAACAACAATGACAATTAAAACAAAAAAAAAGTCAGACGTTGTGGCAGGCACCTATAGTCCCAGCTACTTGAGAGGCTGAGGCAAGGGAATCACTTAAGCCCAAGAGTTTGAGGTTACTGTGAGCTGTGACGCTACAACACTCTACCAAGGGCAACACAGTGAGACTCTGTTTCAAAAATAAATAAAATAAAATAAAGCATTCCATGAGAAATTAGAACCCTAATATATTGCTGGTAGAACTGGAAAACAGTTTGGCAGTTTCTCAAATTCTAAACATAGAATTACCACTCCAGGATGTATACCTAAAAGAATTAAAAACAAGTACTCTCCAAACAGATACTTGTATGACAATGTTCATTACAATATTATTCATGGCAGCCAAGGGGGAAACAATCTAGTGTTTAACAACAGATGAATTGATAAACAAAATGTATTATATACATAAAAAGGAATTAAGTTCTTATACATGTTACAAAATCGGTCAACCTTGAGAACATTATGCTAAGAGAAATAAGTGAGATGCGAAAGGACAAATATTGTAGGACTCCAATTATATAAAATATCTAAAATAGACAAATTCATAGATACAGGGTTATAGAATTGAGCAGTGGTTCTCAACCTTAATGCCGCGAGGCATTTTCATTGTTACAAAGGGGTCGAGACCCACAGGTTGAGAACCTCTGGATTAGAGGTTACGAGTGGCTGGTGGGTGGGCAGTGTGGTGAGAGAGGGAGAGAGGGAATGAGAATTATAAACTTAATAATAAGTTTATATTTACTTAGAGTTTCTGTTTAGGGTGAAGAAAAGTTTTGAAAATAGTGGTGATGGTTATATAACATTGTGAATGTAATTACTGCCACTGAATTCTATGCTTAAAAATGGTCAAAATTGTAAATTTTATGTTATACGTATGTATATTTTTTACCATAGGAAAAAATATCACCAGCCAGGTGAGGTGGCTCATGCCTGTAATCCTAGCACTCACCAAGTCCAGGAGATGGCTTGAGCTCAGGAATTCAAGACCAGCCTGAGCAAGAGTGATACCCCATCTCTACTAAAAACAGAAAAACTAGCCAGGCGTTGTGGTGGAGTAGCTGTAATCCGAGCTACTCAGGAGGTTGAGGATAGCTTGAGCCCAAGAGTTTGAGGTTGCTGTGAGCTATGATGACACCATGGCACTCTACCCCGGACAACAAAGTAAACAAGACTTTGAATTAAAAAAAAAAAAAAAAAAAAAAAATCACAGGCAGCACCTGTGGCTCAAAGGAGTAAGGTGCTGAACCCATATAACAGAGGTAGTGGGTTCAAACCCGGCACCAGCCAAAAACTGCAAAAAAAAAAAATCACCCATGATTACCCCAGAGATTAAAATACAAAAGGAAAATGTACCTTTATATAAAATGGATAAATCAAATTGGTGGTGGTCATTATATTAACCAAGTGGTCCAATTCAGCTACATGCAAGTTGGTATTATTTGCCCCTGATATGATTGTGATGTGATCTATACTAATGGTCTTACTGGAAAATCTGACCTGAATCTTACCATGAAGAAAGTGACAAATCCAAATTATAGAATGTTCCATAACTGGCTTGGACTTTCACAAGAACCAAATGCAATGCTCAAATTTTGATTGGCTATGAAGGCTATTTTGGGAAATAGAAATCTAAGTTATGGACAGCATATGGGATTATAGTTGATTTCTCAGTTATGGCTGATAGTAGACAGTTGCACAGAAGACTGTCCCTATACTTGGGAAATACATGCTGAAGAACTTACAGGTAAAGTGTCATGAGCCTACTTTTGGATGGTTTTACAAAAGATCATATGTGAAGGGAGAAACAGAAGGTGTGAGAGGAAGAGGCAGAGCATTTGGAGTAAGGTAACAGTGGTGAATTTAAATGAAGGATACCTAAGTGTTCACATAGTCTTTTAATTTTACTATGGGTTTGGAAAAAAAAAGAAATTAAGATATTCAAAAATTAAAATTCTACAATATTCTTCTTTTTCATTCAGAATATACTTAAGAAAACTAAATCAACCAGAGGGAAAATATAGCAAATTCAGTGCTATGCATACCTTCCACATCATACCAATGTGCACCGTTTGTGATTCCATCTTTGAAAGTCTCGTCTTCATCTCCTGGACAATGAGGCTCACCAGTTTTCATTATGGGATGGTTTGAAGCATATGCTTTTGCCAAGTATTTAAAGACTTCATCATCTGAGGTTTTGCTATAAATTCCAGTGGCCTTATGCTCTGGAGAATCATCAAAAGGATAGCTTGCTACCACTGAGCCACCATGCAGATTTCCAGAAAGCACAAACCTTTGAAAACACAACCAAATCACATATCATTAAAAAAGGACACAGAAAACACCGTGCATTTTAAATTTCACAACATTGCTCATAACGGAACTGAGACATATCTCTTGGAGACCTAGAAGACAGACAACTCTACCCGCTGTTGGAAGCAGACCACCACAAACGACAGCAAGTGGTAGAAAATGTTATCAACCCAAAATTTCAAACAGCTTTTATAATTCAAGTTAACCTAAAATAAATGTAAAGAATTTTTTATTATTGAGAAAGTAGCTAGATAACACAACATAAATTAATGTTCTAGGAAGTTCCAAAATCAGTTCCACAATTCCAAAATCATGTATTAGGTTGAACTGTATGAAACTGCCAAGGCTCAGCCATTTTTGACCTATAAAAATGATAATTTCCTATAGTTCATGCTAATGCTTGTAATTCATAATGTGTCAATGTCATAGAAAACATAGCTGGCATACATATACATACTTTTAATACATGAGTTAAGTTAATAATTTTTATGCTTTTTACATTTATTGTCCAAAGAGAATTTCTACTTAAGAAAATTTAAAGCAGGATGTGTTTTGTCTCACTGTAGTTTTACAATACATTAAATTCACATTTTCCAGAGAGAAGCCACAGTTGAGAAGATTCTGAAACAAAATGAAACAAAACAAAACATCCTGATACACTGAGCTACTTTCAGAGAAAAACAATAAAGCATATCAAAGACTAGTCCTCCATTTTATCACTGTAGAAGCAGCTCTCTTTCCGGACCACGGTTTTTGATCGGGCCTTTAAAAACTAAAGTGACATGGAGACAAGGATGCTCCTACAAAAGAATTTTTTTTTTAATGCTTCTACTTTGAAGTAAACCAAATTGTAATTTGGTCAAATTTTTATATATATTTTATATATTTCATATATATATTTAAGAACTCCTTTTATGATGAAAGCTAAAGACAAAAAACACGCTTAAGTTCCATTTACACAATTGTCCCTTACGTAAAGTAACAGTTCAAACCACGACTTTGAGTAGAGATTAAATATTTTTCTCTTTGCACTCTAAATTGGACTTTCTTGCTTCTGCCTTTCTGTGATTGAAATTGACTCACCTACAGAAATTCTAAAGGGGATTGATATATAACATTTCTCTATATATGCTTGAAAGAAAAACCTATCACATGTCTACTTTGAAAAGTTAAGATTTGGCATGATCAGTGCTATACAGAAGAGAGCAAACAATGAAAATTACTTCTAATACATAGTCTGTTCATCCCGCCAGTGATTAAACACTAAAATAGATTATAAAAAGAGCCTAGTTAAAAACCAATGTAATCATAATTAGCACCCTTTCAGACACCAGAGAAGAATGCCATTTGGTGTAGTGGCAATAGCACAGGCGTTGAAGCCAGGCAAATATGGGTAAGAACATTCAGTCTCTCAGATCTGTTGCTGGTAACAAGATCAGAAGTTTTACTGCCTCTAATTCACTGAACCCCAGTTTTCCTCTCATCTGTAAAATGGAGGTTAATACCACCTGCTTTCCAGAATTGTTACAAAAATTAAATAAGATACTTGGGTCACTACAAAAGTGTTGAGACAGATGTGTTATGATCCACTATTTCACCTCCAAAAAATACAGTTAACAGTATTTTTTTTTCCCCTGGGGTGGTGTCTGTGGCTCAGTGGGTAGGGCACCAGCCCCATATACCGAGGGTGGCGGGTTTGAACCCAGCCCTGGCCAAACTGCAACAAGAAATAGCTGGGCATTGTGGCAGGCACCTGTAGTCCCAGCTACTCAGGAGGCTGAGGCAGGAAAATCGCCTTAGCCCAGGAGTTAGAGGTTGCTGTCAGAGTTGCCACAGCACTCTACCCAGGGCAATAAAGTGAGACTCTGTCTCTAAAAAAAAAAAAAAAAAAACACAACAACAAAAGTGTCTTTTTTCTTTTTTCGACAGTCTCACTTTGTCATCCTGGGTAGAATGCCATGGCTTCATAGCTCACAGCAACCTCAAACTCTTGGATTTAAGCAATCCCCTTGCCTTAGTAGCCCGAGTAGCTGGGACTACAGGCACCCGCCACAACTCCTGGCTATAGTTTTCTTTTTTTTTAGAGACAGTGTTTGGCTCTTGCTCAGGCTGGTCCTGGGCTCAAACAATCCACCTGCCTAGGCCTGCCAGAGTGCTGGGATTATGGCATGAGCCACCGCACCTGGCCAACAGTGTCCTTTCTGATTTACCTGTACAAGTTTCACCTTGGTTGGTTTATTGATTTTGGGAGGGCTTCATTTGTTTCCATCTATGAAAATTTTACACTTGATTTTTGTGTATCTCAAAACTTTTGTAATGACCCACCACATACATGAAACATCTTCTAACACAATTATTGCCTTCTAGCTACTGCTCTACAAATGCTCATTTCCTTGAAGATATCTAGCATCTTGTATAGGGAATCACTGTCTTATAGACTATCATTCAACGTCCCAATTCTATTGTCAGCTCTTGGGTGACAGAATAATACAGAAACAAAAACTAAGAAATAGTCTAACTTCCTAACTCTAACCTACCCAACCATCCCCTATTGCTAAGTTATTAAGCTTTCTAGTTTGTATTTCTAAAATAATGTTAAGTACTTTTTCCCCCCACTGACTTCAGCTCAGGTAATCCACTAAGCAACAAATACTTATTAAATGTCACCTATGTGCCTAACATTGTTCTAGGCCAGCAGTTCTCAACCTGTGGGTCGCAATCCCTTTGGACTGTATTAAAGGTTTGCAGCATTAAGAAGGTTGAGAACCACTGCTCTTAGGCACTGTGGATACATCAGTGAACAAAACAAACAAATCTCTTCCTGGGATTTATATTATGGAAGAATAAAATACATGACTGAATGTTCTAAATAAGTGAAGCATGCTACTTTAATTACATATTTTTAATTAAAATTTTAAAATCCAAGATTCTCTACTACAGTGTTTTTCATATTGTTTGCCATTTCTTGCAACAGGTCTCAGAAACATCGTTAAAATGGCTTAATCAAATATTTTTAGAACAATGAAATGTCTGCAATTTGGGTGATAAATTGAGTGATAATGAAATGTCTGCGATTTGAGTGATAAACTGAGTGATAAAATTCAATCCTATTTTCCTATCTCTAATTACACAGGTTTTTAGCAATTTCTTCTTTAAAATTAATAAAACAATAAATAGTTATAGGTAAATAACAATTCAGTACATTTAGTTGGATATTTATAAATTTACATTTATATTCACAAGCTCATAGATCCATCCTTCACCACCAAACATTTTAGTCTATGTAGTCTAAGTCTTCTGGGAATTCTAAAATTTTTATCAATTTTATTTTCTTCAAATCCAAATTTTCTTTTGGCCCAAGATTTTACTGCAAATATGTTATCAGTCCATTTGTTAGCAACTTCTTCGGCTACTTTGTTTGAGGTATTTCTTCCACAATTTGTAGGTCACAATCTTTGTATTTTTTTACTCCTGCCTTTATTTATTTATTTTTGGAGGTAGTCTCACTTTGTTGCCTTCAGTAGTGTGTCATGGCATCATAGCTCACAGCAACCTCAAACTCTTGGGCTCAAGCGATTCTCCTGCCTCAGGCTCCCAAGTAGCTGGGATTTTTAGCGATGGGGGGGGTCTCACTCTTGCTCAGGCTGGTCTCGAACCTGTGAGTTCAGGCAATCTACCTACCCACCTTGGCCTCCCAGAGTGCTAGGATTATAGACCTGAGCCACTATGCCCCACTTTCCTTCTGCCTTTAGCTATTTATTCCCTTTGGTCCTGAAGTGAAGAAAGTTCTTTTACTAGCATAGCTTGCTCTGCTATCTCATGTTGACCAATTTTAGCTTTTTTCAATGCTCTTCTGTAGATCTGCATGCTTTTGGCTTCCGTCAGACAATTGACATTCCAGAAGCTTCAACTTATGCTTCCTTGCATGAAGAGCTTTACTTGGAAAACCCCAATAACCTGCAAATTCCAGTCCTCTCCCACTGTCAACCACACCATCATCAACTAAACTTTGAAGGATTTCTTTTACTGATATAACCGTAGATGAAATGCCTATAATCCTAGCACTCTGGGAGGCTAGGATTTCATCTGTTTGTAGAGCAGGAGCTGGTAAGGCAGTAATTGTGTTAGAAGATGTTTCATCTTGCTTTTCTTTTAGGTAGCAATCTTCTCCATATCTTTTAGCTGAAATACATCTTTTGTCTCAAAAAATATTTCCATCAAATGTGTTCTCTTCTTCTGCACTCAGCCTTTTTTTCTTTGACAAGGCACAAGGATTTCTGGTGGCCTAATTACACAGTTTTTAAAGTACCAATACCACTCTTAAAATGAGGATTTCAAAAGAAAGTGACATGTATTATAATGGTTATAAGATTACCTTTGAGTCTTTGTCAAACCAACTTGCATATCAACTGCAATCTTATTGAAAGGTAGTTTATGCTTTCCATTCAAATCAATTTTCTCAAGGGTTTCTTGACTTGACTTAATATGTTATTCTTTATATAAGATTTAAAGTAGCTGATAAATATAAATAATAAAAAGTGAATCCCTAAATAAACTCTATTATGCTCTCCAAATAACCTGTGGATAACTTGAAAATAATTAAGAAAACTTGATCTCTGACAAATTAAATTTCAAAGATTCAGGAAATTGTAGATATATATAAGCAAACTCCCCCAAAATAATCTGCACTCACCCACAACACTATGATAATGCTTTTCACAAACATATCAAAAATCATTTATATGATAATCTCCTCTTAAAATCTAAGCAGGTATATTCACTTAAAGTAAACCTAGGAGTGCAAAAAACATGGGAGTCAAGTAAACTATAAAGTTTATTTTAATGGTGGAGTTTAAATTTTTGTATTTTTCTATTTGTCTCAACACCTATCGGATGAAGTGTAAAGTGAAACAAAGAAAATAAAATTTATTTTTCTAAACTGGAAGAAATGAAGTCTTATGATTTTACATATCCAAAATAACAACAAAAATCTACTTCCACCACAGCTGAGTGAATAGGATATCGAGAAACTACTCAATGATTTACCTCACAAAATAACTGAAAAGGGCAGTTTTCCCATGCAGACTAATGTTTGCATTTTTTTTTTTTTTTTTTGAGACAGAGCCTCAAGCTGTTGCCCTGGGTAGAGTGTTGAGGCATCACAGCCTCAACCTCCAACTCCTAGGCTCAAGTGATTCTCCTGCCTCCACCTCCCAAGTAGCTGGGACTACAGGCGCCTGCCACAATGGCTGGCTATTTTTTGGTTGTAGCCACCATTGTTGTTTTGGCAGGCCAGGGCTGGATTCGAACCCGCCAGCTCAGGTGTATGTAGCTGGCGCCTTAGCCACTTGAGCCACAGGCACCAAGCCCATGTTTGCATTTTTAATGTCCTATTCATAAAGCTGGTGCTATATTTAGATATCAATCTCAAATTGTGTATGTGCTTGTGTTTTTAATTTTATTCACGTATCAGTTTCCTCTGTTACTAATAAAGAATATGCATTTTGAGTTACTTTTTGAAGACTCGGGATGGATGGATATACTCTTCACCCTACATAGTCACCTACTTTCTCTTTTGACTAGAGTTACATGTTTGAAAAATGGTTGGGTATGGTTGGGGAAGTCTATAGCCACAGAACAAAACAACTCTTCACAGCTTCAAGGTGACTTAAGTCAAGACAAAGCTCACCGGCATAAGCAGCAGAACTAATACTGAACAGAAAAATCCAGCCACAGAATTTACATCTCTGCAAGGGTCGTGATAGGACATTGTAAACATCTAAACAATGCAAGCAGTGTATCTGATAGATCATCTCAGAAAATCCCTGGCCATCACAGCTTCTGGCAATAAGTATACGTCCACGTCATTTTTTCTTATTCAAATGTTCAGAGGTCATGACAGGATCATCTTTAAAAGAAAATCTTCCCAGAAAGTCTACATGCAATTAAATATCTACAGGAGATCTTATAAAGGAGAGTTAAGTGAAAGGAAGATAAAAAAATGACTGTGACTGTCTCAATGCTCAAAATGTTGTGCTATATAGGACTGAAATCTTGTAGAAGAAATGTTTCCAAGTCCCACAGAGAAACTTCTGTGTTCATTATCACCTTTATCTTACCTGTCACTCAGAAACCTTCTTTAAATCAAGATGGAATGATTAACTATTGCTTCAAAAACCTTAAGAAGACACAAAAATGTATACATGCTGGCAAGGCTGATGCTAGAAAAAGGGGAAAGGTGCATGCTCACTTCAGACACTGTGCCATCTGGAGTTAAGTTCCCTCTTCCTTTATTCCTGTCCTCCTTTTTGTTGAGAATCCTACCCATCTCTCAAGATTCAGCTCAAGTTCTACCTCTTCTACATAAAGAGAAGAGGTGTGTGGGCATTACTGAAAGCCCACACACATTTTTACCACTGGGAACAACTCCTGCAAAGTTTAACTTGATACATAAACACATTTCATAAATAATTATAATATTCTCTCATTTTATACTAATTTCTTGAAGTCTTTGTGCTTTTACTTTTTTCATTTTTCAAATGTCACCACAGTGCTTAATAATACTCAAGATGTGTATTAAGCATAACAATTAGCCATTTTGCCCAGGCCCGTTATAAGGTACACATATGGCACCAGAAACCTTCGGTGCAAGTTCTCCAGCCAAGTTGATGTGCTCTTTAGCTGAGTCAGAGGTAAAGACTGGGGAAGAACCCATTTCTGTCAAATAACCAAAGGAAGAATACCCTGAAGATATCATTTACCAATTCTGGGCTCCAGACTCCCTCCCTGGCTGTTAAGAACACTGACCAGGAATCAGATTGCCTGAGTCCCAAGTCCCAACTATACTGCTTACTATGTGAATTAGTTAACTAATCTGACCTGAATGCAGACAGGATTATTAATGGTGTCTGTGTCATCGTGGCTATAACATAAAGTGAGAAAATGCAAACATGGAAAGAGCTTAGTGCCTACAGTTACAACCATATTGACAGCTTGTCTATCAAATGAGTGAGTGAACCTAGTGTATCCTTCAGGTCTCTTCCATTGCTCTCACAGCCTACGGTCCTTTGAGAATGGGGACCAGAACGCCAGAAAGGAGTCTCCTCATCTCTTGAGCCAACAGCCTCCAGGCAGCGCTTCCTAGACAATTAGTGGGACAGGAGTAGCCTGGGCCCTGTCCCTGCTACGGGGTGTCACCCTCACCACCGCCACCTCTTAGAGCCAGCTTTAAGCGCACACTGGTTCTGGGTCGGCTCGCGTGGATGGGACAGAGGAGGTGGGCAACACTCACTTGTTTCTGCGGATCCACTCGATGAGGGCGCGCACCTCTGGCACCTCGTCCAGGGAGGGGGGCCCGCCGGTGCTAAACTGGTCGGGGAAGCTGCGGTTGAGGTCGCGGCCGCGGCTGTTGTCACGGCCGCTGACCCCGCGAGGGCCACCGTCGCTGAGGCCGCAGTCGCCTTCGCGAGCGCGCTCGAAGCCGTCGGGGTTGAGGCTGGGCAGCAGGTATACGTCGGTGGTATTGAGAAGGCGGACGATGCGCGGGTCCCCGCGCCGATAGCCGGCCGCCAGCTCGCGGGCCAGGTAGATGAGCACCTGGCGCGACACGGTCTCGTCGCCGTGCATGTTGCCCACCAGCTTCACCTGCGGCCGGCCCGGCACGAGCGGCCCCGCAGCGTCGGGCCCCGCAGCATCCGGCCCCGCGTCGCCGTTAGGGAGCAGCGACCCCAGGCCGGCCGTGAGACGCAGGACCCACAACGGCCGGCCCTCCACCGAGCGGCCGATGCTGAAGAGGCGGGCCAGGCCGGGGGGCCCCGCGGCCGCCGCCTCCTTCAGCACCGAGCCCAGCTCCTCTTCGTGGTAGTAGCGGTCGAACTGGCCCTCGGCCGCCTCGGTGCCCGCGCTCGTCGTTGTTGTGGCCTCCGCCTTCTTGATGTGAGCCGCTTGGGCCGGGCTCCTTAGCAGCAGGAGGCACAGGAACAGCAGGAGGCTCCCCAGACTCCAGGGCGGCCGCGCGCCCCAGCCTCTCGCCATCTTCCACCAGCGCCGCTAACCCTGGCTCCGCTCCCCCGGCTCCGCGCTTGGGGGGGCGGGGGCTACCCGGATCCCCTCCGCGCCTAGCAACCCCATCCCGCCCTCCAGAAGCAGCCAATTGCGGGCGGGCCTGCTGCTGCGTCACGCTGGAGGGCGTGGCCTCCCTTAAAGCAGCCTGCTTCCCCTGGGCGTGCCTTCCTCCCTCGCCTCCCAGACGCGTTTGGTCACTCTCTCCTTCACTGCGGTTCCTCTCCCTCTCTTCTCCGCCTCCCTGTTTCCTCTTCTGCGTTTGTGCTTCTTCTCCTCTACTTGCTTATTCTCTGCTTCATGGTTTCTTCCCAAATGGGCTCCCCCTTTTCTCTGAGTACTCTTACTAGCTCCCTTCTCATCTTTGTTCCCAGCTTTTCTCAGCTGCGCTTTAACACCTAACAACCAAGAATCAAAAGGTTCAAAAGAATCAGAGGACTTGAAAAAAATCAGCAGGCCTGAAAGAGTCTATGTTCGAAGTGTCAAAGGACACCTGGCCCAGTCTCGTGTCCACCTTTCCTTGGGATTCGTCCTGCCTCGGCTTGGGCAGGCTGCCTCGTGGAAGAGAAGGGGACTCTGGGAGTAGAAGGCGGCTCACTACCTCACAAGGCAGCAATCCATTCCATCCTTGAGTTGCTGTGTGGAATGAAGGTGTCTCTTTATGTCTGGCATAAATGTGCTACGTAGTAGGCCCCTTTGTGTTAACGTTACCTGTTTCTTTAGCGTCAGCCCACGTTGTTGCCTGTGTGTACTGGTCTCAGCCCTCATTAGGCCAAATTCATTTCATATTTCAAATGCCCACTTCTCACACCGCTTCTGAGCAAGTAAACTGTGGCTTTGGGGTGACTTTTTTTTTTTTTTTTAAGCAGTAGGTTTGCCATTTCTAGAAACACTTACCTGACGAATATAATTCTTAAACCCCTTAGTGTTCAGCCAAAGCTGACAATTACAGTGTTTCATCAAGTCAAGAGAAGTTTTTTAACCTGGCCCCTTTTCAAAATAGGCTTTAGTCTGTCACTTTAGCTTGAAGAAACACAAAACTTTACAATCCTTTTATGAAGTGCGAAATTCTACCCATCTAAAACATAATTGAAATGACTATTGTATTTCCTTATTTCAGAACCAAGTATTTAAAGGCCCCTTCCCTGAACTATGATTGAACCCTAATATGATAGTAGAGTTCATAAATAATTCATTCATTTAGCACTTATTTATTGGGCAATTACTGTATGCCAAATCTAGGTGCTGGGAAGCAGTTCATTCTTCTGCCCAAGTAAGAGATACAGTGCAGTTTATGATAAATGCTACAATAAAGGTATGGGGGTACAGGTGAGAAAAACTTCATTCAATCTGAGAAAGAGTAAGGGAAAAGAGAAACCATGGGGAAAGAGATGGATTCTGGGCAGAACCAGGAGCAGGCACAGAGAGCTGCAAGCTTTGGGAGCATGTTCTAGGAATTGTTTGCAGGGTCAGGATTACTGGCATGAAGGGGCTCACAGGTGTGGAGGCAACAGAATTCAGGGAACTTCGCAAGCCAGTCTGTGGGGAGCATGCTTGATCTGGAAGGCCTTGGAAGGATTTTAAGCTAGTTTAGAAAAATCCCTCTGGCAATAACATGGAGAATGAAATAGGAGGCCTAAGACCTTAGGCTTAGAGACCTGTAAGGAAGATAAACTCTAAGAAGACATGAGTCTGGAAAGACCACATTGCCAGTGGAGGTGAAAAGAAGGAAATGGATTTGAAAGACTTTGAGGAGGGAAAGTGGACAAGATCTGAAGGCAGCGGAAAGGATTGTAGGCTGACTCCAAGTTACAGGCTAAGCAAGTCACAAGTCTTAGTTGAGGAATTGGATGGGGAAAAGCACAGGATCAGGTGAAGATGGTGAGTTTAGTGCTCTGCATGGTCACTCTGACCCTATGAATGCTGCTTCTCCTCTGTGCCACATTTGGTCTAGTCTGCCTTATGCACAGCAGCAGCAACTCATCAGAAACAAAGCCACAGCTCTGAACCCCCTACATGTTCCCCACCCCGTCTACCCCCTGGGAGTGCTTAATCATTATACCATGCACTTTTACAATAATGCAAATCAAAGATGCCCCAGGAGACATGTTAACTGCTAATCAAATATTTCCTTTTCTGCCGTGTTCACTCTCCTTTGAAACCTCTTGCTGACCCCTCATTCCTGCAGCCTCACCTAGTAAGGCAGGCTAAAATGTAAATAAACAAGCACAGGGCAGAGGAATAAAGGGATGTAACTTGAGCCAATGCACTCCCAGGAATCCTCAGGCTGAGGCGAAAGACGTGTTTGACGCCTCTTTTAGGTCTATAGCCTTTTACTACCCTGTGGTTAGAAGTGAAACCCAAAACTCTTAAACCCCAGTCACTGCTCACTGGAGGAGAAAAAGGAGGGCGAAGGGCTGGTTTTGTTTCCCCGCAGCTGAATACCTCCAGCTGTGTCTGAGAAGTCTTGAATCTTGTGAAGGGTGTCCCTTCCTACTCCCAAATAAAATCTTGGCCTCACAAGTTGAGGGAACTTGGGAAAGACTTGAAGGTAAAAACACTTGCTATTCTCAGAAGCAGAATGCCAGATATTTCAAGGCCTCTTCCCTTAATCAATGAATTGCTTATTACGTATCGATTTTTTAAAAATGATACATAGGGCAGCACCTGTGGCTCAGTGGGTAGGGCGCCAGCCCTGTATACAAAGGGTGGCAGGTTCAAACCCGGTCCCGCCAAATTGCAGCAAAAAAATAGCTGGGTGTTGTGGCAGGTGCCTGTAGTCCTAGCTACTTGGGAGACTGAGGCAAGAGAATCACCTAAGCCCAGGAGTTGGAGGTTGCTATGAGATGTGTGATACCAGGGCACTCTACCGAGGGCGATATAGTGGAACTTTGTCTCTACCAAAAAAATAAATAAATAATAAATATACATAATTATAATTGTGGGATACATGTGATATTTTGATACATGCATAGACTATATAATAAGCAAATCAGGATATGTAGGATATCATCACTTCAGATGAGATTTGAAAAGTGCCCCACACAAAGAAATTAATATTTGACCTGGAGTTTTATAAACCAGGCAGAAGCTTTTGGGTGGCCGACCAAATTTGGTAACCACTTTCTGTAAAAGATTCACATGTACTTAAAGCTACAGTTCAGCATAGATCATGACCTTATAAATATCTTCTTGTCTGGCACAAACATGTGCAGATTTACTGATTCAATTTGACAAATGTTTGTGGAGTGCCCAATCTAGTGAAAGATCTGTGTATTGAGTACAGGAGTTTGGAAGACAAGGGGGGGAGATCTTTCTGCTTCCAGCAGCCTGAATCTATGGAGGGACATAGAGCATAGACACAACAAAGCACAGGTTGTGTCTGCAGGGCCAGAAGTATGTAATCAGCATTGTGCTAAACTTTTTACATTGGTTGACTCATTTAATCCCACCAACAATTCTAATAGGTGGGTACTATTAATATCACTCCTCATAATAAAGAGACTTAGGCACACGGTCATACAACTCGGATGGCAAGCCACAGATCTAGAACTCAAATCCGGAAAGTCTGACTTCAAAGGCTTTTGTGTTTAACCTCTATAACAGAACTGCTTCTACACCAGATGAAATGGCTCACGCCTGTAATCCCAGCACTTTGAGAAGACAGGCAGGAGGATAATTTGAGTCCAGGAGTTCAAGGTTATAGTGAACTATGATCATGCCACTGTACTCCAGCCTGGGTGACAGAATAAGGTCCTACAGGAAGGAAGGGAAGGAGAAGGAAAGAAAGGAAACAAAAAAAAGAAACCTGCTTCTGCAACACAAAGGAAAGAGCAATTATGAGTCAGAAAACTTGACCAATGCTGTTAGATCATGAGTTTTGGCATCAGAACCAAATTTAAATCCTGTATCAACAATTTGCTAGCCATTTTAACTTGAGGGAGTTCATTCATTTTTCAGAGAATAAAATGAGAGAATACACAACATACTACTTGGCATATGACAGATGTTCAAAAATTACCATTATTTTTATAGTTTTCACTTAATAAGCTTTTTTTTTTTGCAGTTTTTGGCCAACGCTGGGTTTGAACCCACCACCTCCAGTATATGAGGCTGTCACCCTACTCCTTGAACCACAGGTGCTGCCCAATAAGAATTCTTTTTTGTTTGTTTTTTGTTTGTTTTTTGAGACAGAGCCTCAAGCTGTCGCCCTGGGTAGAGTGCTGTGGCATCACAGCTCACAGCTGCCTCTAACTCCTGGGCTCAAGCCATTCTTCTGCCTCCGCCTCCCAAATAGCTGGGGCTACAGGCACCCGCCACAACGCCCAGCTATTTTTTTTTTTTTTTTTTTTTGGTTGCAGCTGTCATTGTCGAATCCTGGGCTGGATTAGAACCTGCCAGCTCAGGTGTATGTGGCTGGCACTGTAGCCACTTGAGCCACAGGCACCAAGCCCAATAAGAATTCTTAAACAAGGAAAAAAGGAGAAAAGCACACTCAGGTCAAGAGAGCAGCAAGGATAGAGGCATAGAAATGTGTAGTGAATGGTGGCTGGAATATAAGTGCAAAGATAGCATTGCTAATAAACCAACTAATGGAGAAAAATAACAAAAAAAGAAAAATCTTACAACATATAATTGCCCCTTTGAAAAGAAACATCACACAACTACCCCCTTTGATTAACTACCTGTGGCTTTAAGAGTTTGTTTTTACAGCACTTCAAAAGAAACTGAGAAGACAGAGTGTGCTCCTGCCAGACAATATTCCAAGGACCCTGATGAGCCAGCTTCCCAGAGAGGGATAGAGGAGAAGGGAAGCTGCTTCTGCCTTCTTGATACCATCTGAGAGCAGTAACTATTTTTTTCTTCCTCTTTACCCCAGTAAAAAATCACGAACCCCTTACCTCAAGGCCAGAACGTGTTTCTTTCATGTGCTACATCCTTTCCTCCCTCTCTCTCTCTCTTTCTGAAAGTAAAATAAACTTTTTTACTTCTTTCTATCATAATCTTTGTGTCCAGAATTCTTTCTCATCCTCCATTCCAAATTCCCGCCCTCACAATAAGATGTATAGGGAGGAGCCGCAGGAGCTATTAACTGTAAAGGCAAAAAGGTGCTAGACTAGAGGATGAAAGACCTTGACTACCATGCTAAAGAGGTTTTGCTTTATTCCCCAACAAATGGAAAATTGGCTGAGCCATTGGTGAGGAGGAAGGGAGTAGTCACATCTGTGTTTTAAGAAGAGAATTCCAGGTGCTGTGTGGGGGGAGCTAAAGAGTAGTTGTCATCCAAGCAAGAGCTGATTGTGGCGAATTTCGTAAGGATAAAAAGAAGATAAATTTAAGAGATTGAGGGGCTGTTGGATTGACAAGACTTAGTGACTGCTTGAGTAAGAGGGAAGAAGAATTGAAAGATGACATCATGAGCTAGTAAAAGTGACCAGGTAGGTGGCCTTTGCGGTTATCCAAAATGAAGATGGGGGAAAAGAAACAAATGAGAAGAGTTTGGGGGGGCTTTGTAGGGGGAACAGATTACGTTTTGCCTTCAAGTATGACTGCTTGAGAAGGGATCTAATATACCAGTGCAAGGACTGGATTAGGTAGGTGCAGCACGGACACTTTGTCTATAGTCAGAAATGGAAAGGCAGAAGGTTTTGTTTTTATTTATTTGTTGAGAAGCTGTCTGAGAGCATGAAAGGTGTGGTTATAGTTCAATGAATTGGGTTCCAAAAATTCAACAGCCTCTCTGAAGGGATGAGAAGCCCTGAGAAAAGGGACATAGAGAAGGGAGAGGAAAAAAGGAATCACAGTTAAAACCTTCATTTCAACTTTGTTCCATACTCAGGTCCCCCTCTTGAGAAGTGAACACTCATTCTGGACCACTTTTGCAAGAGAAAGTCAAATCCTAGCAACCTGCAGCCCAAACACCAGGAAGGGAGGAAGTCAGCTCAGAACCCATAAGGTAACCATCCAAAAGCAAATTTGGGCTTCCGCTCTCTTCCTTGGCGCTACCTATGGAGGTGGCCGCCATCTCTTACTCGGCATCATGGCCGCCCTCAGACCTCTTGTGAAGCCAAAGATCATCAAAAAGAGAACCAAGAAGTTTATCCGGCACCAGTCAGATCGATATGTCAAAATTAAGCGTAACTGGCGGAAACCCAGAGGTATTGACAATAGGGTTCGGAGAAGATTCAAGGGCCAGATATTGATGCCCAACATTGGTTATGG
>CAUYPK010128031.1:0-10875 GCA_963574355.1 Loris lydekkerianus
AACACAATAACTGTGAAATTGCCAGGAAGGCTATGTTAACCAGTGTGATATAAATGTGTCAACCGGTCTGTGAAACTAGTGTATGATGCCCCATGATCATATCAATGTACACAGCTATGATTTAATAAAATAAATAAATAAATAAATAAATAAAAATAAAGTACCTACCAAAAAATTAAAAAATAAAATAAAATAAAATAAAAGATGTTGGAAGAAAAAAAACAACAACAAAAAAACAAAAAAAAAATGTCTATGTTCTTCTCATCAATTATTAGCATAGCATGGCTGTTGTAAAGCTCCATCCTTCTACACGAAGCTATCTTATTCTAATATAGAAGGAAGAGGCAGAATCCCAGATATCTTAGCAGAGTCTGTTGTAAAGACCTTAACAACTGCAGTGACAACAGGAGACAGGAAACAGAGATCACAAACTTTATCATTATAATCAATGACTTAGGGAGAAAATGTTGGAATGTTTTATTTGTAAAGCAAGAACAAATAGCTTTCGTAAGGTAACAATCATAGAATAAAAAGGAAGTCTTGGAATTTACAAATTAGATAAAGGTTAGTAATTCGATAAAGGGTTGGAAGAGAACATGGAGGAAATCTTCTGAAAAGTAGAAAAGAAAAGGAAAAATAAGGGAGGAAAGATCAAAAAAGGATAAGATCAGTGCAGTAGGTTCAGCATCCAATCATGGGACTATCAAAGCGGAGGTTACAGGGAGAGAGAGAGAGAGAGAAGGGGGGGAGAGAGAGAGGGAGGGGGAGAGAGAGGGAGGGGGAGAAGGAAAGAAAAAGAAACAGGAGAAAGAGGAGAGAGAGAAGTGAGGGAGTGAGAGAGAAGAGAGAGAGGGAGAGCGAGAGGAACAGAGAAAACAGAAGAAAATCATTAAACAAATGATGCAAGAAAATTTCCGAGAACTGAGCTTTCAAATTAGAAGATCCCATCCAGTGCCTACAAAATTTTTGAAAAGAAAAAAACCTAAACTAACACCAAGGAATGTAAATGTACCATTTCAAAACAGAATGGATGAAGAAGAAAGTCTAAGAACTTTAGAGAGTAAATGCAGATCCAATACAGTTGGGATTGCATTTCTCAGTAGAAACATTAAAAACTAGAAGATAATGGAGCAATCCCTAAATAACTTTGCAAGAAAAAAAAATGATTTTCAACTTAGAATATTATAGTCAACCATAGAATACTTTAGGTCGGGGCAAGCACAAAGTAAATACTATATTGTGGGTATGTGTAGGGTTTCAACAATTTCACCTTCCTTCCATCTGTTTTTAAGAAGCTACTCAAGTATGTGCTCCATTAAAGCAAAGGAGTAAGTTAAGAGGGTGATGATAGGCTCTAGGAAGCAGGAGATTGAAGTCGGGGAGCACTGAAGGCAGATCCCAGAAAGATGTTCCAAGGTAACATTGGAGTGAAGGCTGGGTAGCAAACCAAGAGATCAACCATTCCACATTGGAATAGGAGCTTGGAAGGTTCCATGAGGTTCCCAAAGGAGGGAAGATTGAATTATTTGATTGCCTAGATTTTTTGACTACATTGAGATTTTTTTTAACCAGCCTTTCAGCAAGGTTGGGACTATTTATTGATAGATACAAAAACTAAACTTATAAAATTGCAAAGCAATTATTAACTACCGAGAAATCCAAAAAGCTTTCCAAGAAATGACTTGTAGTTCTATATACTCTGTGGCCCAGCTGTAAACAATATACTGTAGTCATATAAATGTAAATATTGCATATTGACTTAAACACAAATTATGATATGTGTAATACATGTGACTATATTGGAAGAAGGAGGGGTGAAATGTATATATAAGGTGTGGGTAGTGTAAAATTAAATCTTCACCTTCGGTAACACCTTAATTGAAAATATCTACCATTTAAACATTAACAAATAGTAACACAATTATTGATATTTGGAAGCAAGGAGATTACAGAAGTGCCGTGAGACTGTGTATGTCTTGTTTTAATTAAATAACATTTTAATTAAGCTATAATATATAAATTTATATAAAATTAACTACCAAATAGGTGGGATGAAAGTATGAAAAAAGAAAGAGCTAGAGAGTTAGGTTGGATGTGATGATTGCATGTGTCTTTTTGTATTATTCTGGCAGCCTATGTTGGATGAATATGAAGGCAGGTTTTGAGATGAATTTGAGAGCTCGCTCACGTTGTAACCAAAGGTACCCTTGTAAATTCTGACTCCACAGCAAAAGTTCCCAAATTAACCTTTGTTAATTGCAAATTAACCCCTACCAGCAAAGAGTGGTGGAGGCCTTGCCTATAGAAGCAGCTTCTTTGATATTTGAGCCTGGGAGATATGTGGAGAGACAGCTGCTTGGGACCCAGCAGTTTCCTTACTTCCCTGGGAGAAATTATCCCCCAATGGGCAGAATCCTCCTTGTTAATCCCCAAAACAGCTCTCACGTTTTTGAGAGGATTTAAATAGGATAATTCCATTGCGATTTTAAACAGAACCTCAACTTGCTTTAATTCTTATTGTTTTATTATTATATTACACTTGAGAAAATGGTTTTTCTTATAAATATGAATAAATTTTTAAGCAGCAGTGAGATTAACCATTCGTTTGTCATACTTTAGGCAAATGAATTCCAAAATGTTGTTTTCCATTTTAATTTAATTTTGTGATTAATTTTTTCTTCCACTGGACAGGTATTTTAAATTTATATGAATCCCGAACTGTCAATCTTTCTATTTTCATTTCTTCCCTGCTTTAAAGCTGAGAAAGATATTATCCTTCAGAACGCTTGTAAATATTCTAATCTGTTTTGTGTTGCTTTTCTATGACTCTGTTATGTTTCACCCCTCCATCTATCTAGAGTTTGTTTTGGAGGATGGTTCAAGTTTGGATCTTTTGTTCTAAATATTTTCCTTTTTTCAAAATAGTTATAACAAAATAATTTCATAAATAACTTTTCTTTTTCTCTTATTTGGAGGTGCTAAATGTGTTACATTTCATGCTTTTTGTATGCAAGTAGGCTTATTTTCTAGGCTCTGTGCTTTTCTTTTGGTCCATATTTCTTTTTCTTTTCAGGGTTTTTGTTTTTAATTTTTTTTTTTTTTTAATTACCAAAAATTGTGTTTGACTGAAGTCTCCAATCTGCCAGACACTGTGCTAGCGGTTTGGAGAGGGACAAAGCATGGCTTGACCTCCAGGACATCCAAGAGAATGGGTGAGACGGGTGGCTGTGTACAAGTCTTTTGGGTTACTTTCAGGGGGCCTGAGAAACTAAGATAAGGGGTGAGCAGTTCTGGGAGAAAGAGAAGGCTGCATAGAGGTGACTTTGTTCTTAATGGTGAGCAGGAATTTTCCCTCTAAACTTTAGAAAGAAGGCAGGGCATTTGAGAGGAGAGAACATCAAGCATAGTATTAAGTAGCTAAGCTTGTGGAAAAATCAAAGCAATGACTAACTGCAGGAAAAACGAAAGCTCTAGAGAAAAGGAATTACAATTCCATATCCTTTGTGGCATGGGGTAACTGGAAACATTCTTGGATTTTGAGATTGGAGGAACTGGAAAACTTTTGGCCATAGCATAGTTTACAGAGTCAATGAGTATAAAAAATCTGGAATGAAAGGAAGCCAGGTTGTAAAGTGACTCACATTCTATCCCTGTGTTGGGGCAGGGTCTTTATCAGTAATTGGGTGCCAGAGAAGGATTTGAGGCAAGATGGTATTATTGTTATAATTCCTTTTTTAAAAAAATAATGATAACTATAGCAGAAATGTGGAGAATAGAGTGGAGAAGGTGGAAGCTGGTAGCAGTCACGTCTCCAGTTACCCAACATTTATTGAGTGCCAGCTGTGTGGTAGATGTTGGCAGAGAAGAAGAAGGCTTCTCATGATACAGTGGGCATCTTCTTATTATCCTTGCTACTTTTATTGATTTCTTTCTCTGCAGCACACCAAGGACTGAGTAAAGATGGGGTGGAAAGGGTAAAGTCAAGAAAATTTTCCTGAGAATCAGGAAAATAAGGCAATTAATTGTATGTAGATGAAGTGGGAACACTCAAGAAATTCTAGCCTGGGAGATAGAGTGGAAGTGATTTCATTAACCAGGAGACAGAATTCTGCAGTGGTTCATGTTCTGTGAGGAAGACAGCAGCTCTGCTTGTCCACGTTTCTCTGCAGTTGTGATTTTCTTGAGTAACCACGTGATATGAGTCTGTCTGGCTTTCTTCATCTGTTGGCTATGTGTGTGCATGAGAAGGTAACCGTTGGTGACACCAGAAGACAGGCAAGGCTTTATAAACACCCATTCCTTTCCCTTGCTGAGATGTACCATTCTGTATTGTATTGTAGCATGTTAATTATCTGCTTACCCATTTATCTCCTAATATGTGAGAGGGACTACAGAAATCTTTGTGTATTTGTTAAAGCCACTTCTGAGATCCCTTTACAAATTTTATGGCACGCTGCCTCCTCTGAGACGATGTAGGTAATTTATGGGCTGTTTCTACTGCTGTTATCTTCAATTTCTCCTTTGGCCTCCTGATAATAAATCCAGATGTCAGGTTTCTTTGGAATTCATTTTGCTCCACTCAGAAAGTCTCCTCTTTCCTCTCTTGCCACAAATTCTAACCCAATTCTATCTCAGCCACGTCTGCTTTGGAAGCAGAGGACATGAGGCCTCCATGGATTGTTGAGGTCTGGAGTGGTCAGGATTGATGTCTGGGCTGACCTTGGATACTTGGGATCATTTAAGTCCAATGGGTATTTTAGACTGAGTCTGTGTGTGTATGTGAGTTGTATGAGTATGTGATGCCTGGTGTTATCATTGGTCAATACCCAATTTGAGTTCCCCTCCCCCATGAAAAGGACATGTGTGATTATTACAGGCATGACTGAATCATTCCTCTGACAACAGATACCCTGGGTCTCACAGGTTGGCTTTCAAATAAAGTGTTAGTGCCTTAAAAAGGGTCAAGAATCCTATGTTAAACTTTCTCTGGCACAAACACGGGCACAGAGAGTAGCTGTCTAATGAGCAATTCTTGGTAGAAATAATAAATAAGTGCATGGTTAGGAGGTGTCCCTGAATACTAACCATGATAATTATTCCCCTTTATTGACTACCTTTTATGTTTGTGTCACTGTACCACGTTTTATTGATCTCGTTTAAATTTAACCACTCTCTGAAGTAGATACAACCATCCCTGTTTTCTAAATGAGGCAAGATAGCCTTGGAAAGGTTGAGCAACCTGCCTGAGGTCCCACAGCTAGTGAGTGCTACAGCCCGGATTCAAACCCAGCTCTGGGTGTGTCTTCAGGGCCCTGGAGACCCCCTGCCAACACACATACCTATTAATGTTAATATTTGGCTCTTTGGCACAAGCCAAGCCTAACCTTCCATGTCTGTGGAATGGAACTTTCTGTTCCACGCAGGCACTGCCAGAAGGAGAAGATTCTCTGAGTCATAGAGAAAGAAGATAATTTCCCTGAGGAATTGGGTGTATATATATATATGTGTGTGTGTGTGGGTGTGTGTGTGTGTGCATGCACACGTATATTTACTTCTTTAGTTTTCTTCTTTTTTATTCCTTTCAGCACTTCCAACTATAACAAAATTCTACTTCCGAAGGGGCTGTGTTGAATTGAATTAGTTGCCCATTATGGTTCCTGATACATAATGTCATATAGTGGAAACCCCCTTAAGGGATACAGTGTTTTAAAAAAAACAAAACCCTCAGGAAATAGAAATTGTATATTATTAGGTGTAGGCAGTGTTTTACCATAAAGTTTATTTAACCTAGAGGCCTAACTGGAAGGAACTTTATTTGCTCCACTTTATTGCTAGAGCTGGTCCTCACCACAGATGAAAGAGTGATGTAGAGGAGCAAAAGCAAGTGAGGGGTGCCCTGCCTTTTTGTGAGCGATGGTGAGATGATTCTTGAAGTCATGGGTGATTATTGATCCCACTTTTGTGGGTTTTCCTAGGTCTGAAAGGATGTCTGGGTCACATAAAAACCTTTTTGAAAGTCAAGAGCATGGTCTTGAAATCTGTATTCCCACTCAGCTTTGTCTCTTACTGGCTGTGTGACCTTGGGCAACTCACTTAACCTCTCTGTGCCTCAGTTTCCTCATGTAAAATGGTGAGGTAATGATAATCTACTTCCTAGATTGGTGTGGGGATTAGATCAATTATTCTATGTGAACTGCATAGACTCACATACCAGGCATTAGTCTAAACCCTTCTCATATATTTGTTGAGATTTGATCAATAAAAGTGGGCTGCAATTATTTTTTAAAGTACTTTCACCGGAACAACCCTTATCCTTAAAACACCCCACATTAAATAACAGAATCTTCAGGAAAACATCTACCTGGAAAGTGATATGATACCTGTTGTCTTTCACCAATATGGAAAACTCAAGTCTGGGCAGTGGGCACTCCCCTGTCACCAAGTCAGCACTGAATCCAGAGGACCTGGTCTCAGGCAGACACCAGAGCTATTTTGAGTCTGAGTAGGACACTTTTCTTCATGAGAGCCTTCCTTGGCTTAGTTCAGAAAGCATTGCTCTGGGTCTACCACAGCTGGTGTATGAGGTTTGTCAATTAAGTTTGTGAACTCATCCTAAAAAGTGCTACATTCTCATCATTGAGCATCCCTGTGGTCACCTTGAAAGTACTCTGCTTGGGAAGCTGTGCACCAACACCAGCGCCTAGTCCACCCTTCAAAGCACCTTTTCTAGGATGAGTTTGTATGATGACAGTTCTGATGACCATTCCAGAAGAAAGAGTCCCAAAATTGCTTTAAAGGGTGGGCTAGGGGCTGGCATTGGTACGTAGCTTCCCCAGGGAAGTCCCTTGAAGGTGACCTTAGTGATAGTCAGCAGTGAGGTACGTAGTGTTTTTTCTAGGATGAGTTTGCAAACTTAATTGTCAGACCTGTATTATGGAAAGTTCAGACTTCAACAGGGGTGAGACTTCACAGAAGCTGGCAGAATGGGTCAGTTATTTGCTTCTGCCTTACCATCCTCAATAGTAGTCACACCAAAAAAAAAAAAAAAAAAGAAAAAAAAAGAAAAAGAAAAAAAAAATCATAATGTGTGTTTTTCTTCTTTTCATAAATTGAAATGATTTTTTTACCCACATACTCAAATGGAGTTCTTGATCTGAAGTCTTAGCTGCTTTGGTGAGTTAATTCCTTATGCTAGGAATCTCTGAAGTGATGGGGAGGGTTTCCAGAGAGTGGACATTGTCTGCAGGCTGCCTGTGTCCTCAGTGGAGGTTGGGAGTTTTGAGACTTTTTCTGAAGCTCCCCCAGTGTAGCTTGGAGGCTGTGTGTTGGCTGGGAGTGGCTGGGAGGGTGTGGAGCAAACAGCTGCACTTTGTGCTGGGGACTGGGCGGCAGATAGGAAGCCAGTTGTTGCCTCAGCCAGGTGCTCTCGTAAGACCTTCCTATCTTAAGACCTCAAACTATTGTGGTCAAGAGGCATTTCTATTTGTTATGAAAACATGGGAAATCTTGGAATGAGCATGGTTATTCAAATGGTGGTCTGGAATGTTCTTTGGGCAGAAGTTGCAAAAGGGAAATGTGGACACGCTTCTGGGCCCACAACACTGCCTGCTTGAGTCGGCTAGTTTACCTGTACCAGTGGTTCTTTGAAAGTCCTGAAACTTTGGTCCTCAGCCCCGACTGCTTTTAAGACTTGGGATGCCCAGACTATAATCCCAGAGCAATTAAATCAGAATCTTTGAGTGTGGGTGGGGCCCAAGCATCAGTATTAAACAAAATCCCTTGGTGATACCAGTGTCTCACTTGTCAGATGGAGAGCAAATGAGTCTGTGATGTTTCTGGGATTGTGACAACCTGCATCTCAGTCTCCAGGGCTGCTGGTTAAAATGGTCAAATCTTGGGCCCTGCTGCAGAGCTAGTAGACCAGAATGGGGTTCGTAAATCTATGTTTTTAACAAGTCCCTTGAGTGACTGATACTTTAAAATTGTGAGCATCCTGGGACTGCATCATTTCCTGAGCGTCTCTGCGTGTCTGGACAGGGCAGGCGTTCCTATGTTTTGAGACTTTGCCATGCTTTGCTATTGGATTCTTTTGTGTCACTTCCCTCCCTGTCTGCTTGCTCCTTCCCTTTTCATGTTCCTGAGTACCTCTGTTTATTTAATAATTGAAAATGAATAGAAATCAACTTTCCTTTTAGAATTTCAGAGAACCCCATGAAATGGTTGGCAATGGTTTGGGGCATTTCAAACATGTGTTGGCCTGGCTGCCTCAAAGTTTATGAATTGGCAAAGTTAATTTGATCTTTTCTTGGGACTGGAAAGGATTCCCACTTCAGTGCATTGAAATGAGGCTGCTGTCCAAGAGTCCCCTCCATTTCTGTTTTGGAGAGCTTTCTAGGCAAGTTTCAATTTCTTGCATGGGGAACTTGAAACCAGTGGATAGAAACAGATGTCAGCCTTGCCGTATTCATGCAAATGAATCTGTTCTGTGGCCTGTTTACAGCCCCCAGAGCCATTGAGTTCCAGATTCACGTTCTCCAGATGTAGGTGTGACTATGGGAAATGGAATTCTTGATTTATTAGCTTAGATTAAACCAGTGTTGGGATTTGCAGCAGTGGTTGCTTCTTGCTTCTGGTCGCCTTTGATACTGTTAAGTCAGGCTTGTAGGAGGGGAAGCTACTCACCTCATTTAATAATCAGAAATTCCCATACTGCCTGTTACTGGGGACCAGAGTTGGAAAACACAATCTGTGTATTTCTGGGTGAATATCCTGCCTGTTTAGTCCACAGTCCCTCGTTCTAGCAGTGCCCTGAGTTAAAGCAAGTCCACCCTAGACTGGCCTGCAGGTGAGCACACACACGCATGCCCACACATGCACACACACACACATATGCACACGCACACGCACCATGTGCATACGCACACGCACTCCCCACAGGAAAGCCCACGCTAGTCTACACAAACCCAGTTTAGGCAGCCTGCTAATTCCATCCCAATTTATTCAAAGGACAGATAATTTCTGTAAAATACTCTCCTACAAACATTTGTTTCTTAGCCCTGAGAATAATCCGTAGAGGCAAACGTCTTTGCAATCACAGTGCCATTTTATGTGTTCGAGTTCCGCGTTCTTGGTCGGTGAGTACAGTAAACATCGTCTAAAGTGGCAGCAGGAGAAAACCTCAGAGCTTGGTAATAAGGTGAGATTTACAGCGTTGTAAGAGCCAGGGGGATAAATCAGGCTTCTGGTGGAATGGGCGAAACGGACTAAATTCAGGTATTAATGGGCGAGCCACGTGTGCACTGCAGAGGGAGACAGGCTCATCAGTATTACAGATGGTATGCCTTTTTAGTTAATTTAGGAGAAATTCTGATCAGCCAACAGAGCTTTGAGGATGGATGCAGGAAAAAGAAGGCTGTGGCATATGGAGAGAACATATTTGTACTTGGAAAATCAGTAGAAAATGTTTAATGTCATCATAACCTCATTTGCATAAAAATAGTTGTATGCAGCAAACCAAATGAAAGCAAAGGAAGATGTGATGGAACCAATGCTCTTCAAGTTTCATTTCATTATGAATAACATAAATAATTCAATTGAATAAATAAATACAAAATTGCTTCAAGTAGAGGTACTGAAAATTATTATTCCTTGAGAATTCCTTTAATGGTTCATGTCCTGATGATGAAGTAATGTGATTATGCCTCTGTGGGCAGCAATCTGCTGTACACTTGACCCTTGATAATAATATTGAGCTCTCTGTAGCTTTCAAGTATTTTATTGACACAAAATGAAGTTTTTAGTTGTACAGTCCTATTCATAATAGGACCTTGAAGTAGTTAAATAAGCTCTGGCTTGTCTTCATTGTGGTGAATACGGTCCCACTTGCTACGTGGGTTTTGCTTAGGAAATATCTGACGGTCACAGCTTGAAGAGTCTTTGGACTGTGCTGTGTTGGGTACATAATTCTAAATAAATGTTTGGAATCCTGGTAATAGAATTAGAGCCATTGTTTTTATCGTCCAAAGTCAGATCAGGGAATTCTATGTAAGGATAAATCATGGCATGGAAAAAAAGTTGATGGAATTTGTTTAAAAGTTGAATTTCAACAAACATTTTCCTATAATGTTTGGCTTTGGCACAGTCCTTGTACTAATTTTATTTTATTCATTCACTCAGTAAATACTCATTGATCAGCTCCCACATGCTGACCATATGTTGGAGGTTGAAGTTATAATGGTAGTAAATTGGGAAAATATAAATACAAGATAATTACAGATTATGAGAAATGCTTTGAAGTAAATAAAGAGGTGGTAATGGGCTCAGTGCCTGTAGCACAGTGGTTACGGCACGAGCCACATACACCGAGGGTGGCAGGTTTGATCCCAGCTGAAGCCAGGTAAACAACGACAATTTCAACAACAACAACAACAAAAAAGGTGGTAATGTATAGTCAGCCTTCCAAATCCCTTGATTCTGCATCTGCAGATTCAACCAGGGATCAAAAGTATTAGGAAAAAACAGAAATACTACTTGGGAGGCTGAAGTGGGAGGATTGCTTGAGCCAGGAGTTCAATACCAGCCTGAGCAACACAGTGAGACTTTACCTAAAAAAGAAAAAAAAAATTTTTAAATAAAAATTAGTACTACAACAATAAATATAATACAAAGAAAAACATTACAGTATAATTTTTATATTGTAAACTATGTAAGTAGCATTTCTATTGTATTAGGTATTATTACCATGTTTCAAAAGTTTTGTCCATTTTAATGTCATGTGTTTTTGTAGCTCCTTATCTCAATAAATATTTATTCTACTGTGTCGTGGTATATACTGATCGATGGAGAATTTTGTACTCTATACATTGATGCTGTTCA
>CAUYPK010128032.1:0-18040 GCA_963574355.1 Loris lydekkerianus
TGGATTTTGTTATGCTGCTTCTGAGGAGGGACCTCTGAGGAGCGATCTCCAAGCGCGTAGTCGAACTTGTTCGCCACCCCTGGTTAAGACATTTATATTCTACATTTACTAACTTTCACATGTACCCTTGTAAGATGCACTGCAGGTATAATCCCATCAATCACCCTCTCTCCACCCATCCTTCCCCCTTCCTCCCCTCCATCTCCCCCTTTCCCCTATTCTTAAGTTGTAACTGGGTTATAGCTTTCATGTGAAAGCCATAAATTAGTTTCATAGTAGGAATGAGTACACTGGATACTTTTTCTTCCATTCTTGAGATACTTTACTAGGAAGAATATGTTCCAGCTCCATCCATGTAAACATGAAAGAGGTAAAGTCTCCATCTTTCTTTAAGGCTGCATAATATTCCATGGTGTACATATACCACAATTTAATCCATTCATGGATCAATGGACACTTGGGTTTTTTCCATGACTTAGCAATTGTGAATAGGGCTGCAATAAATATTCTGGTACAAATATCTTTGTTACGATGTGATTTTTGGTCTTCTGGGTATATACCTCGTAGAGGAATTGTAGGATTGAATGGCAGGTCTATTTTTAGATCTCTAAGTGTTCTCCAAACATCTTTCCAAAAGGAATGTATTAGTTTGCATTCCCACCAGCAGTGTAGAAGTGTGCCCTTTTCTCCACATACATGCCAACATCTCTGGTCTTGGGATTTTGTCATATGGGCTAATCTTACTGGAGTTAGATGATATCTCAAAGTAGTTTTGATTTGCATTTCTCTGATGATAAGGATGATGTGCATTTTTTCATATCTCTGTAGGCTATGCACCTGTCTTCTTCAGGGAAGTTTCTCTTCAAGTCCCTTGCCCACTCTGAGATGGGATCACTTGTTCTTTTCTTGCTAATATGAATAACCCTTATTTCTGAGTGGCGCCTGTGGCTCAAAGGAGTAGGGCGCCAGCCCTATATGCCGGAGGTGGCGGGTTCAAACCCAGCCCCGGCCAAAAACTGCAAAAAATAAATAAATAAATAAATAAAAATAAAAATAAATAAATAAAAGTAGAGTGCCAATTTAGTAATTTACAATAAAACATAGATCACCAAGGGCAAAAATCTTAAAAGGAAATATGGCTAGATATTAATGAATAAGTATTTATCTTAAACCTCTTTGTACTAAAATCCACCATAAATAAAATTAATGAGAAAAGATTAATATTTATATATAGAGAGAGACATTATGTGAATTAGCAAGAAAAAGATAAATGTTTATTAAAAAAAAAAAAAAAAACCTAGTCCTGAACCCAGAAGGATAAGTGTTTCAATACAAAAGTGAGCAAAGGACATACACAGGGAATTCATAAAATAAAAAATGCAGTTGGCTAATAGACGAAAATTTTGTTGGTTTTTTTTGTTTGTTTGTTTGTTTGCTTGGCAAAAATGCTCAGCGTTCACAGTGAAAATTTCAATTCTTTCTCTCATCTGTGATGTGCTAGAGACTACTTGCAGGGCTTGAGACATCATGCTGATCACTTGACATAAGTCATTGTGGTTGTTTATTTTTTACTTGGAGAGCCAATTGTTAAACATTTCCCAGCATATTACTGTGTGTATTCAAATCACTGCCTCTTACTGAATCCGTTCCAACTTCATTTAAACTTTCTGGAGTCTTCTCTGTCATCTTTAAATTATTTTTTTTAGAGATAAGGCCTCACTCTGTTACTCAGGCTGTAGTGCAGTGGTGCAATCATAATTGACAGCAGCCTCAAACTTCTGGGCTCAAGCCAACCTCCTGCCTCAGCCTCCTGAGTAGCAGGGAATACAGGCACATATCACCATCCCCAGCTAATTAATTTCTTTTTAAATTGATACAAGGTCTCACTAAGTTGCTCAGGCTGGTCTTGCACCCCTGGCTTCAAGTGTTCCACTCACTTCAGCCTCTCAAAGCGCTAGGAGTTACAGACATGAGCCACCATACCCAGCCTTCTCTGCTATCTTTAAAGAAGCCCAGACACCTATGTCCTCCTCCAGCTACCATACCATCTCTCTTTTCTTTTCTTTTCTTTTCTTTTCTTTTCTTTTCTTTTCTCTTTCTTTCTTTTCTTTCTTTTTTTGAGGCACAGTCTCACTCTGTTGCCCTGGGTAGAGTGCTGTGGTGTCACAGCTCACAGCAACGTCAAACTCTTGGGCTTAAGCGATTCTCTTGCCTCAGCCTCCCAAGTAGCTGGAGCTATAGGCACCGGCCACAACACTCGGCTATTTTTTGGTCATAGTTCTCATTGTTGTTTGGCAGGCCTGGGCTGGATTCGAACTCGCCAGCTTTGGTGTATGTGGCTGGTGCCTTAGCCAGTTGAGCTACAGGTGCAGAGCCCCATCTCTGTTTTCCTTCACAAATTTCTTCAAAGAATTTGCTATATAGTACTTGATGAATCCATTTACTCATTTCTCAGTCGTTCTTCAATATACTTAAGCTATATTTTGCCACCGTTAGTCTCCTAAAATGCTCTTGCTGAGCTCAATGCCCTAAATTCTACGGATAGTTCGCTCTTCCTTCCCTTGCCCTCTTGGCAGTTTTCACTTCTATTGACTACTACCTTCATAAAATCTGCTTGTCTTTGGGTTCCAGAGACACAGGATTGGGTTTTCCTCCATCCTGTCTGGCTTTTCCTTTTCAGGCTTTTCTTCCTATTTTCCGCCTCAAAACGTTGGTGTTTTCCAGGGATTGGTCTCGAGTCTCTTTTTCTTCTCTCTCCAATGGCCAGTTAGTTCCATCGATTCCCCTGGGTTTAAATATCAACTCTATACCAGCGACTTTCATATTTGTATCTCCGCTGAGCTGCAGTTGCCTACTTGACGTCTTCCCTTTTAATGTCTCAAAAGCATGTGAAACTCAACGTGTCCCAAACTAGAGCAAAAACTTTCTCTTCTTTTCCTAAATTGGAGTGTTGCCCATCTCAATAAAATGTACCGCCATATAAGCCAGAAACCTTGGAGTTGTCCTGGGTGGGGGGGTCCTCTGTCTTCCTCATCTCCCACATCGCCAAGTCTAGGTTGTCTTTACCTTCTAAATATCCCCCAACGGCTTCTCTTCTCTTCATCTCCACTTGCACCACCCTAGTCCAAGCCTCCATGATCTCTCAGATGGACCACTGCGGTGGGCTCCTAACGGATGTTCCTGCCTCCACTTTTTTTCCCTACAATATATTCTGTACACTGAAATTGAGGGAGCTTTTCAAAACATGAATCTGATCATCTTTCTCTCTTGTTTAAGCCCCTCAGACCTAGGGTCCTGCATGATCTTGCTCTATGTCCACCTCTTCTGTTTCCTGTCATACCACTCTTGTCCCTTTGCACTCCAGCCACACCAGTTTTTTCTTTCTTTTCTTTTCTCTTCTCTTCTCTTCTCTTTTCTTTTCTTTTCTTTTCTTTTCTTTTCTTTTCTTTTCTTTTCTTTGCTTTGCTTTGCTTTTCTTTTCTTTTCTTTTTTTTTTTTTTTTTTTTTTTTGAGACAGAGCCTCAAGCTGTTGCCCTGGGTAGAGTGTGGTGGCATCACAGGTCATAGCAACCTCCAACTCTTGGGCTCAAGCGATTCTCCTGCCTCCACCTCCCACGTAGCTGGGAGTATAGGCACCCGCCACAACGCCCAGCTATTTTTGGGTTGCAGCCATCATTGTTGTTTGGCGTGCCCAGGCTGGATTTGAACCCGCCAGCTCAGGTGTATGTGGCTGGTGCCCTAGCCGCTTGAGCCACAGATGCCGAGCCAGTTTTCTATTTTTTGAATGGAGCCGTCACACATGCTCTTCCCTTCGCCTGGAATATTCTTCCTACTCCCATCCTCCCTTCATCTTTCTGACTCCTATTTAATCTTCTGATCTCAATTCAAACATCACTTCTTCCATGAAGCCTCCTTGACTGAAATGCTAGACTGCTGGACTAAGGCAAATATGCCCCCCCCACCATTATAATCTTTGAGGGCACCATAAATATCTCCTTAATTGCTCTTATTGCAGTGTTATTTGGGGGTTTGTGTGATTATTTTGTTATTGTCTGTCTTCCTTACTAGACTGTAAGCTTCAGGAAGCCAGGGACCAAGTCTGCTTTTGCTCAGCATTGGTCTCTAGCATCTGGCCGAACTACCACTTGACACACAGTAGGTACTCGATAAATATTTGTGGTGTTAATGAATCACATGATGATTTTTGTGTGTAGGAAATACACACAACTATGCCAGTCATTATTTCTCCTTTTGCTTGCTATGGCTTTCAGAAAGCTAAAAATCATATTTAAAACTTGTGATGAATAATTTTATGTGTCAAAATGTTATGGGTCAAGGAATGCCCAGAAATAGGGTGTGTCTGTGAAGGTGTTCTGGAGGATATTAGCATTTGAATTGGTAGACTGAGTAAAGCAGATGGCCCTTCCCACTGTGGGCAGCATCCGATCTGTTGAGGGCCTGAATAGAACAAAAGGCAGAGGAAGGTTGAATTGGCTCTCTGCATGACTGCTGAGAGGAGCTATCAGACTTCTGTCCTTGGACTAGGATTTACACCATTGACTTCCCAGTTTGCAGGCCTTTGAACTATAACTGCAAATTTATACCACTGACTTTCCTGGGGCTGTAGGTTGCAGACAGTAGATTGTGGGCCTTCTCAGGCTCTGGAATCATGTGAGCCAATTCTTTTTATTTCCTCTTTTTTTTAACTTTAAAAAAAAATTTTCTCTATGCATATACATGTGTTTATTTGGTTTCCACTTTTTGCCTTCACAAAATTAAAAAGGCTTAAAATTTAATAACAATAACAATGTTTAAGATAAAGAGCCAATTCTTTATAATAAATTTCATAATATATATACACATATGTGTGTGTGTATATCTATATCTATATCTCTATCTATATCTATATCTATATCTATATCTACCTATCTATCTATCTATATATAAAACTCTGTTTCTCTGGAGAGTATAGATGAATACAAAGCTTAATCACAGCAATTTTATCAACCCACTAGAAATAGCATATTTGAATTCTTTTTATTTACATGTGCTATTTCTATCAATACCATGAGCTCTGTTTTAGAATGAGATGACTGGATATGCATGTTCCCTACATGTACCTTTGTGTACACATGTGTATGGGTACAAAGAGAAATCAGTACATAAATACTGAGTGTTGAGAGAGTTTGATATCAAATGGAGACCTCGTCTTTTCTCTCCCTCTCTCTCTCTGTTGCCTGGGCTAGAGTGTCATGGCCAGAGCCTATCTCACAGCAACCTCAAACTCCTAGGCTTAAGCGATCCTCCTGCATCAGTCTCCCAACCATCTGGGACTACAGATGCAGCCACCAAGCCTGGATGGTTTTTCTATTTTTAGTAGAGATGGGATCTTGCTCTTGGTCAGGCTGGTCTCAAACTCCTGACCTCAAGCAATCTGCCTGTCTCGACCTGCCAGAGTGCTAGGATTATAGGCTTGAGCCACTGTGCCCAGCGGTGGAGACCTCATCTTAATCAATGACTAATGGTGGTGATGGTAAAGCCAGTATCTTGCTAAGGTGTCATTACCATCTTTATCCATCTCTGTGTCTTCTTATTTCAATACTGTCACAGTCTTTGTGACTCATCCATGGAGGACTATAAGGCAATTGGGTAGAGAGACCTTGTTTCTCCAGATTCTATACTGTATTTGTGGGTCAATGTAACCCAACTCACTGAACTTAATCATCTTTTTTAACCTTTTTTTTGAGACAGAGTCTCAAGCTGTCACTCTGGGTAGCGTGCTGTAGCGTCATAGCTCACAGCAACCTCTAACTCTTGGGCTCAAGTGATCCTCTTGCCTTCGTTTTTATTTTCTTTCTTTCTTTCTTTTTTTTGCAGTTTTTGGCCAGGGCTGGGTTTGAACCTGCCACCTCAGGCATATGGGGCTGGTGCCCTACTCCTTTGAGCCACAGGCACCACCCTGTTTTTCTATTTTTAATAGAGACAAGGTCTTGGTCTTGCTCAGGCTGGTCACAAACTCATGAGCTCAGGCAATCCACCAGCCATGGCCTCCCAGAGTGTTAGGATTATAGGCGTGAGCCGCTGTACCCGGCCAGTTGTTTTTAACCTTTTTTTCCTTGTGAAATATAACATACACACAAGAATTCCTAAAGCATAAGGATACACCAAAATCAGTATTTATAAAGCAAACAGCTATGTAACTACCAACAAGACATAGAACATTGATATTTATTGTCTGTAGCACCTTGGATAATGCCTTATGACATATTTGGTATTTTCTATTTGATGTGTGTGTGTAGTCTCCCCCGTTAGACACTAAGTTCCTTGTGAACAGAAACTTGAGACTTTATATTTCTTTCTACATCCCACAGTGATTAGTGCAGTGACCTAGATATGGTCATTGTTCAGTACATTTTACATGATTATTCTCTATGACTCTGGGAAGACTTCTGAAGACTAATTTTGGCAAATGAGAATTGTTTGAGGGACTCAGTGCCCATAGCTCAGCGGTTAGGGCTTCAGCAGCATAGACGAGGAATGACAGGTTCGAACCTGGCCTGGGCCTGCTAAGCAACAACAACTACAACAACAACAAAAACAGCCGGGCATTGTGGCAGGCACCTGTAGTCCCAGCTACTTGGGAGGCTGAGGCAAGACAATCACGAAAGCCCAAGAGTTTGAGGTTGCTGTGAGCTGTGACACCAAGGCATTCTACTGAGGGAGACATCGTGAGACTCTGTCTCAAATAAATAAATAAATGAAAATGTAAAAAAAGAATTGCTTGAGGAAACACAAAATAACATCATTTGTCTAATTAAGTATGTACAAACCAGGGTGTAAGGATAACTGGTATGTCATGATGTGGGTGGGAGGCACCCAGCGTCCCCTTGAGTTCTGGCTCTGGCCCAGTGTACGTGTATAATTCCAGCGGAGGGCTACTGTAGCATCCTCCTAACCAGTCTCCCTGTCTGTAGTCTTATCTTCAATTACTTCTTCACTGTAGTAACTCAAGTGATCTGAGTAAATATGGATCTCACTGTACTGTGCCACTGTTCAGTAACTATTCATGAAGTGGTTCTCCAACTATAATGTGCCTCAGAACACATTTGGTACAAACTCACGTTTCTTCTCCTATACAGAGATTCTGATCCAGCAGATTTGAGGTGGAGTCTAGTCCTCTGCATCTGTAAGAAGCACTATAGGTAATTCTGATGCAGCTGCTTTGGGAATCACCCATTAAGAAACATAGCTTCGAGGGCTCTTTATTCCCTACAGGTTGAAACTTCAGCATCCTTGGCATGGTACACAGGTCTTTAATGGGTGTCCCCTTTTCATGCTGACTATTCCATCCATGTCACTCCATTCCCATGTCCCAGTCACTGTCATTTCTTGCCTGAACTGCTATAACAGTGTCCTTACTCTCAAGTCATAACTGCTTTAATCACCCTCTGCTCCATTTTTTTGCCCCAGCTGGAGCCAGACTGACCTTTCCAAATTGAAAATATGTCCATGTCACTCCCCCACTCAAAACTCTTCAGGGATAGTTTCTCCAACTAGTTCGGGTGGCACAGCATCTGGATGTGGTGTTGTTCTTTCCAGAACACCCTGAAATAATTGATATATTAAATTGTACCATATGAAATAAAACTCTTCTCAAAAGAACACTTCTGCTAGCTGAAAGTATATCTACATTATGTGTGTTCAATATAAATTCATAGCCACAAGCACAGATGTCCATGAAAAAATAAACTGTTGAATTAAGCATGATCAGTACTGAGATTGTCTGTTTCATATTCAATTGCTACTTGTTCATTCGTTTTGTTGCTTGCTAGCAGATAAGTAGAAGCATCTGTCAAAGATTTGGAAAAAATTATGGATAAAAAAGTTAAAATAGGGAAATTTCTACCATTAACTGATTCCTCCCTCCATCCCTTCCTTCCTTCCTTCCTTCCTTCCTTCCTTCCTTCCTTCCTTCCTTCCTTCCTTCTCTTCCTTTCCTTTCTTCTTTTTATGTTGTTGTTGCATTGTGCACATCTACCATTAACTGATTTTTCCCCTCCCTGCTTCCTTCCTTCCCCCTTCTTCCCCTTCTTTTTGTTGTCATTGTTGCACTGTGAGCATCCCATGTGCTCCAGGCACTGTTCCAGGCTCTGACTGAGTAGGCATTGTCTCTGAAGACAACAGCTTGAGAATCCCTACTCTGGAGCAAAAAGTTTAAGTAACTTGGTATGACCAACCTGACCCTTCCAGATCTGGCCCCATCTTATCTTTTATTCTCATATATGGCCACCATCCCTTCCTCCTATTACTCCTTCTGCCCAAGGTTTGTAATTCCCTAAATGTTCTCTGGCCTTTCATGCTGTTCCCCCTTGACTGCCAGATAAACCACTATTCTTCCAGACTTAATCCAAAAGGCTCTTATTTGAGGTACCTTCCATTGCTTCTTGGGACCTTTTCCTCTGCAAGGTCTTGCTCTTGACTGATTATATCATTTATCACATTATTGCTTATTTGTGGAGATATCTGGCAACAGAATAGAAGAGTCCTTAGTTTGAGATAGGGGTTTTGTCACCCATTCTTTCTTGAGTCTTCCAGCACTTAGCACAGCTGCTGCTGATGTGCAGTTGGGATTCAACGAATATTTGTGGAATGAATGTAAAATTGCAAAGGAGGCAAGGCTTATCTTTCAAACCCTTCTAGCTCCCTACACCAGCCCCTCTACTCCTTATTTGGCACCCCTTCCCCAAGCCTGGGCACTACATACCCTCATTCTGCCCATCATGGAAATCCACCAGGACCTGCCATTACTGACAATAGCCTAGGCTTCAAACTTTTCCCTCCATATCCTACCAAACCTTACCTATTCTGTGTCCCATCCCACCGGGGCTAGATTTTCAGACAAACCAGTGGTCCGCAAACTTTAGCACAAATCAGAACCCCCTGGAAAAACTTGTTAAAACAGAGATTTCTGGGCCCCGGTCCTAGAAGTTCTGATTCAGTGGATCTGGGATTGGGCCTGAGAATCTGTGTTCCTTATAATTTCTCAGCTGACTCTTTTACTCCTAGACCACAGAAAGACCACATTTTGAGAACCACTGGAAAATACTAATGTAAAACCAGAGGTAGCAGGTGATAATACACAAAGGACTCCTTAGTTCATCTTGACTCAGCCCCTTCACTGAATTTCTGATTCTGTTGGCAGGTCTAGATTCGGTTAATCCCAGATCATTTTCCCTCTGCTTCCCCTTGTCTTCCTCTTCCAGCATTCTGATCTTATATTTCAGGTTGTTCTCAGGCTTCTCCATTTGTGACCAATGTTGCTGTCCTCATTTTCCTCTCACAAAGCCACAGCTGCCAGACAAAGAAAGCCCTTTCCTGAGTTCTTGGGTCCATTTCACTGCCCTCTTCTCCCTCTCTGCCCCCTCAATACTCCCCTATACAATGTTAGCACCCCAACCCCAGGGGTCGAGTGACCTTTCTAAAGCTTAGCTCCAATGAGGGCCCACTCCTGTCGAGCAGGGCTAGCCACTTCCCCCCACCCAGGCAGAGGAGTCTAGTTCCACTAACAGCATTAGCATTCTAATGACAGTCACCTGCTTGCCCAGCTTCTTTAAGGACAGGGGAAATACTAAAAATGGCTCATTTATATGCTTCTGCTCATTTCTTCATTCCACAAACATTGATTGAGCACCTGCCAGACATCATGCTGGGCCCACGGGATCCTGCAAAGATACATCAAACATGAGCACATACATGCTCGTGACAGTGCCTGCAAGTACAACACAAGGCTTCATAGGGGATCTTTCAGCCTCACTCGTCAACATGGACAGACACTCCAGGAAGAAAACTCACCATCTGACCTCTCATGAGCCCTCTTGCCTCCTCAGCCCTGACATCTTCCCTGTGCCCAGAAAGGTGACCTGGGACCAAAGACTGGGAGGCAGTGATCAAGGTGGCTTCCAAACCTCTTTGCTGAAATGAGCATTATAATTCACACCTCTCAGACACGTAAAGCCCAGAACACAAGGATCTAAAACCTCCCTACACTTGACACACACACATACAAAAACAAAACAAAACAAAACAAAAACAGCACTGAAACACACACTCTGACACACATCAACACAAACCAAAAATACACACTGACACACACATTGAAACACACAAACACACTGACAAACACCGACATCACACACACTGATGCACTGACACATGCATAACAAATACACACTGGTGGACACACATCAGCAGGTCTTAGAGAAACCAACCTGTTGCTGGAGACTTGAATTGCCCACTTGATCCAGGTCTTCGAGGTCCATCCAGTGTTCATAGGGTTCTGGTAGTCTCTAGGGACAGATGGGTCGAGTGGGGCACAAGGGTGGGACATCAAGGATTCCATGCTAAGGATTCCTCTCAGTGCTGGGCAGAAATGTCCGGCGCTTCAGTAAGTGAGGAGTACTAAGGCAGGAGGGCAGCATGCAGGAGCCCGGCAGGCCTCTGGATTTGGCTCCATCCTCCTGGCAGCAGCTCTCAGTTCTGGCTTCTTGTCCTGCCACCATCTAAATCCCAAGTCCATATGGGAGTTAGTGGTCTTGGGGCCTTTTGGTCCACGATGCCCCAGCCTTTGCCAGGGAAGACCCATGTCCCAGATACCCAGCCTGGAAGAGCCAGTCACCTCTGACTCCCTGCCCCCATCCAGTTGGGCCCAAGGCTTACAGTGACTCTCAAACATAGCCCTGGAGTGTCACTGTCACCCTAGTCCTGGGCCCAGCCTCTCCTCCAGGCCCTCCAGAGGGTCTTGGAGACTCTGCCTGCCCCTCCTCTTTGCTGCTGCCATCTCCCCTATGAGCCTCCATCTTCCATCTCACAGAACTTCCCTGGACTGGTCCCTAGGAATGCCAGGCCCTTCTCATCAGGCCACTCCTGGGTCTCCAGCACAATGATGGAGCAGAAGGCATCCACTGAATACTTGGCTCTTCGTGACTGTCCCTACTGCTTATCCCGCTTTGTGTCTCTTCTTTCTTCTGCTCCCCCCTCCCTATGGGAATCCTCTTCCCTCAGCTTGAGTGCCTCTGATGCCAGGCCCTGCACTTGGCACTGGAAATGCACTTTGAGTCCCTGTTGTCAAGCAGCAAAAGGCACATCAGAGAGAGCTCGAGAAGCACCATCCCAGCAGGTGGAACCAAGTGCCAAGGAAGCTCTTCTTGTGGCCCCTCCATTTTCTCTTCTCCTCCCTTCTCCTAGGCCAGGGCCTCTAGGTTGGGTCCCTTCTCTATGGTTCCTACTTTTCTTTTGTCCTCTCTCCTACCTCCCTTTTAGCTGCTGCCACCCTGGGCATCTGCAGGTTCACCTTCCATGCTCTGCTGGGAACTGGTGGGCCCAGTTTCCCCCATAGACCCATCACTCCTTCTCCATCTGGAGTCCTTCTCAAGACCAGGGAAACTGCCCTTTTGAGGACTGGAATGGAGTGTCCCGCTTGTTCAAGCCTCGAGCATGCCAAATCTACCAGACTTCTCCAGTTACAAGAAGCTAGTGAGAGGCCAATCCTGGAAAAGACGAATGGTCTCAGGACCCGAGATGTGGAGAAGTGCTGAGAGCAAGGGACAGGACCTGTAGCGGGCGTTTGGCGAGGATTTCAGTAAAGGAGAGCAGGCGGTATGGCTCCTGCCTAAGGAGGTCCTCTACTCTAAGCACACACTGTCAGCCGCCTTGTCCAGAGTTGAATTACAGCTAAGGGAAATCAGGGAGCGGGACAGAGACTGGAGGCCACTCCCGGTCACCTGCCTCTCCATCTCGCTGGATAGAGCTCGGGACCTGCATCCCCAGCCCTTCATCCGAGACTCCATCGCGCCCTGGCACTAGAAGGATTGAGTTGTCTGAGCTTTGCTTAAACAGTTTACAGCTCGGAGGGACGAGGCGCGTGGGGTCCAACTGCATAAAGTGTCCAACGGTGGTGAGCTCGGCTCTACGGAACTACAGTCCACAGCACCCGAAGCTTGGAAATCTCTGGGGAACAGGGGGGCGTCTCAGGACCCCTGGCTTCGGACTCCGCGTGTCACAGCTCAGTTGCGGGGCCGCAGTGCGGCTTCTGACAACAGCCCCCTTTCTAAGCTCCATTGTGGAGCGGCAGGTGCCGCAGGCTCCCCCCACCTCCACTCCGCCTCAGCGGCGCTCCGCGGTCATCGGGGACAGAGGAAACAACAGCGGAGCATGGAGACTCCAGTGGTCAGGCACTCCCACACATGCACCCTGGGATGTCGGTGGAGAGGAAGAGGGGGTACCAGGGGCCGGGAGGAGGGAGAGGAGGACTGCGGAGCTCAGTCGCTGAGCTGAGCGCGGTAAGGGGGAGGGGCAGAGGCTCCTCTCCAGCCTCCAGGGTCTGGGGACTCTGAATGTCAGGGAAAGCAGGAGGTGTAACAATTCAGCAGAGGTCGGGACGTACCACGGAGCCCAGTGGCGGGGGGGCCAGAGGACGTGGTCACCGAGGGGAGCCCCCGCCCCCCTTCTCAGAGGCCTATGGCTGGGGTTGCCGGGAGTATTGGAACTGAGCTCTTGGTCTGGGGGGGCGGTGCGTTAAATCCGCCCCCTCTTCATACCCAACTTCCGAGGGAGGTGGGCGATAGAGGGGAGGTTGGGGTTGGACCAGCGGCGAGGGAGCCCCTCCCTTGCACCTCCCCCCACTGGACTTGGTCGCGCCCGAAGTGTAACACTTTCTCTTTGTCGGAGGAGCTCCTCTGTTTCCTGTGCAGTAGCTCCCGTTACGGCGGCTCCCGTGGCAGCCCTGGCGGACGCAGGAGCGATGGCAGCGACCGATATAGCTCGCCAGGTGGTGAGTGCGGGGCTTGGGTGTTAGCGCCCGGGGTGGGGGGCTGGAGAGGGTCAAGGAGACCTGGCTGCCGCTACGGCCACTGAAAGGAGGACAGTGGGCACAGTCTAGGAGCCGAGGCACCGCGGGACTTCTGCTCTCAGGGTCAGCGGCTCAGTTCCCTAGACTGTCCCAGAGAACCGTGGTGGCGGGCGCGGTGTGTGTGGGGGGGTTGGCAAAGCCTGCGGGCCGGCAGCCGAACTTGCATTGCTCAAGAGCTGCAGTAAGCGCCGGCGCCTCGCTAGCTGCAGCTGCGGCCCCACCGCTGGGGCGTTGTCGAATGAATGGCCTCACGAGCTGCCGAGCCCTCCGGGTCCCTGGCACCCCGGCCTTGCAGCGCTCTTACGCACAGCTGCGCGCTGGGACCCAGGCCTGAACTGGAAGAGGGGTGCAGGGTTGGGTTAGCTTGGGGCCGAAGGCAGTGAGTGAGTGAGTGGTGAGGGGGGCGGGGAGGTGACTGGCTGGGGTAGGGTTTCTCCATATGCATTACATATGTGACTGCGTCTGTGTGTATCAGTGTGTGCACATATATGTGTGCGCGCGCGCTCTCGTGCCTTCCCGGGCGGGTGGCAACGGCTCCCGGATTCTGTCTGTGACCCTAGATAAGTCTGCCTGTTTCTCTGAGTGTGCTTACCTCTGTAGTGTGAGTCCGCGTCCGAACGCCTGTCTGCTGGTCCTCTTGCCACTGGGTCCCATTTGTGCGTCAGTGTGGGGTGCAGTTGGCTGGCCTGTAGGTGGCAGGCTGTTGAATTTTGGCATGGTTTTGAGCGGGCCTCTGGGGATCTGTTTTGGGTGCATGTTCAGTGTAACTAGGCTTGTGTACCAAAACCTGTGGAGCTGGCTTCTTCCTATGGGGACTCAGGAAAATAAGTGTGAGACTTCCAAAATTAGTGCTGTCTCTCTTGTTATTGGCGATTGACTCTGGGGGAAAAAAATCTTCATTTAAAGAACTGAAGTTTTCCAGCCTGGGTTGCACAGAGAAATCATGTTGAAGTGACCTGAGACCCCACGTTTGCTTTTTTGGCCAGAAGTTTGGTTGCAAAGGGAAATTATTCCATTTGGTCATTTGGTGGAACACCCTAGCTGTTCTATTTATCCATGGGTGTTTGGGATTTTAAGAAGCCCACTGGCACCTCAAGGTGAGGAAGAGGCAAAAGAGATAGGTCAAGTCCCTTGGCACCAAATCCTACTTGATGATAATCTCTGAACCACTTAAAAATGTTTTAAAACCTTGTAGCGTACTTTTTTTAGGAGAATAGTTCATGCAATGCAATCCTAGTGCAAAAAAAAAAAAAAAAAAAGACGCCTCTAGGTATCTGGTGTAATTGAAATTGATTTGTTTTCAAAATCTGAATCCAGAATCGGATAGTACTTTCTCTACAGGCATGTATTAATTTATTCCACCCATTTGTCCCTGTTTAGAAGACCAGAAACCTCCCTCACCTCCTGCACACCCCAGCACAGAACTCTTTATATGCAGTTATGTGGAAGGACCAGAAGACAATGTTATGTGATGAAAGAATTTGAGATAATTCTCTTTTCTCCAAGAATGGCACTGTAATATGTATTTCTTTAGTGTTTTGAGGGCTCTCAGAGTGCTTTTCTGTTCCACATTACTTGATTTTAGAGATGACATAGCTTAAGTGGAGGAATTAGTCTCCTGGATTACACTTGCTCCATCTTTAGTGAACAAAAATGACACTAATGATTTTTTCTTGTCAGCTAATGAATTTGCATCGACCTTTTCGTACTGTCTCACCACCCCCCTTGCCGGGATTAGCATTGCAGGGCAGATGTTGCAAAAGGGAACATTCCAGAAGGTTGTGCTTCACCTCAGGCACAACTCTAGTAACCCAGAGCACCCCTTTGTTATGGAGATGGGGGGTAGGAGGTGGTTTAGGGCCACTTGGTTTGCTTTGCATGGTTCCAGTTTGCTCTGGCTGGCCTTGCCATACTGTATGATGAAGAACATAATTATACACCAGATTCTGAAGCTCAAAGAGCAGCCTGAGCACTTGAGACCTTGTTATCGTGATAAATGGGTTTCTGGGAAAATTGACGTCACTCTCCAGGCCCCCCTCCCCCCAGTCAGTGAAGCTCTTGTTTATGTGTCATTTGTCTCTCCTCCTTTGTGTCTGCAAGAAGTTATAATTCGCCAGGGAAGATAGAATTACCTCAAGAGACCTTGGATGTCTGGTTGCTGCTTGTTTCTTCCAAGGAACATGTTTCCAGGGTTTGGGAAGAGAAGACTATAGAATAAACCTTGGTGTGACTAGTTGAGGGTTACTGTGATCAAAACAGGCCTTAGAGTTGTTGGGTAGGGCCTATATTGCATGCATGTAACTTAAAGTTCAATTCTGGTCTATGTAATACAATTCCATCCCATTTGAATGCACACCACAAAAGATTCTGCATGACAACATTATTTCTCCACTGTATCCATGGGTATTTATTTGATTGATATGTGTCTAGCATGACTGGCCCTTGCCAACTATACTAAAAAAAGCAGTAGACGTAGTTAATGGCCTTGAAGCTTATAGCTAGTTAGAGAGACAAATTGTGGATACTGTGAAATAACTGGAGAACTATAGAACATCTTTGGGATGCCCTTCCCCATCCCTGCCCTCCACTCATGAGGTGGCATTGGTGATTGGGGCTGCTGTTGATACAGTGTATACACTGAGGTTATATGACTTATCCAAGGTAACCTAGTGAGACACAGCCTAGGGCCCCAAAGCTGCATCTCCTGGCTCATGCACCGAGCTGTTTCTTTCAGTGTTGCATGTCAGGGTCTAGACTATTAAGTGCTGGCCCATGGACAGAACATCTCATTGATTCTGGCTTGAACTGATAACACCGCGTGAACAGTGCTTTCTCCAGTAGCAATCCAGGTAATGGTTATTCTCTCAAATGAAAGAACTTGCAGGGGCTCACTCTACCCTACAAAGTTAGTGTGTGTGTGTGTGTGTGGGGGGGCAGGGATTGACCAGGTGAAACTGTCCCAGAGAAACTGCTTATAGGTGGAGAGAAGATTCAAAACCTCAATATTCACATAGCCGCACAGGATACAGCGCTAAAGCAAGTTTACATGGCCCCAAATATTAAAAATTGTTGAATCTTAGTTGAAGGTATGTGAGTTGTCACTACACTATTTTCCAACTTTCTCTGTGTTTGAGATTTTTCAAAATAGAAACCTGAGGGAGAATTATAGTGCCCTCCCCACATGTACATGGCCTCTTCCCTCAAGGAGTTTACAGTCTAGTGGGGGAGGCAGACACAAATATATAATTATCATTGTGATAAGTGCTACAGGAGAGCGCCTGCCTGCCATGAGGACAGGTCCTCATTTCAAGAGGACCTGATCCAACAATGGATGGGAGTCACAGGAAAGGCTTCCTGAGGGCATCAAATAGCAAATGTAAAGATGGTTGAGATTTCACTTTTGTTTCTGAGTTGGGAACATTTGATTTGTTAATTCGCCCACTCTTATTTTCATTCATGACTTCAGCACATATTTATTGGGCACCAACTCTGCCAGGCCTTGTGCCAGGTGCTGGGGATATAGTGGTGGCCCAGGCACACAGGACCTGTGCTCTCTCAGAGCTTCCAGATGAAAAGCAGGAATGAGCTCTATTTCCTCTTCACATCCTAAATCCTGGAAATGTGAGTGCCAGTAGTGTTCTTATTACAAAACTGCATTATAGCAGAGTGATTTGTCTGTGTATAGTATGATGAGATTTTGATCTGTAGTCATGTGCATAGCATTTGTTTCATGAAGTCTCTGCTGTAAATTTTCTATTAATTGTTGGCTTTGTTACCCAGCACAGCCCCTGCCTTTGTGTGCTATAAGGGAATAAACCCATTGCATTAGACTGAGCAAAACTAATTAGGAAGATAAGTCCCCTGGAAAAAAAGGTATTCTAAAACTAAATAGAACTGATTTCAGGACTTACCTGGGTTCTGGATGGTCAGAGTCACAGTTTAATATTAGGCAGGCGTGGTGATTTATGCCTGTAATCCCAGAGACTCGGCAGGCTAAAGCGAGAGGATCACCTAAGGCCAAGAGTTTGAAACCAGGGTGAGCAACATAGCTAGACCTTATCACTAAGCCCCCCCCCCCCAAACAATAAAAAAATTAGCAGGGCATGGTGATGTGTGCCTTGTAGTCCTAGCTATTCAGGAGGCTGGCATGGGAGAATTGCTTGAGTCCTGGAGTTGGAGGCTGCAGTGAGCTGTGATTGTGCCGCTGCACTCCGGTTTGGGCAGAGTGATACCCTGTCCCAAACAAACAAACAAACAATTAGCATGAACAATTGAGAAGGGCTTTTCATCGCTTATACATTAAAACTATAGTCAAGACAAATGGAAAAAAGAAGAGAGAGAGAAGAGGAAAACCATGGATAAACGTCATGGGTCTTAGTCCAAAGCGTTACTGCTGGTCATTGGATGACACAATGCAACACCTACCAGATGACACAGATTCCTTTAAAAGAAAATACCGGTCTTTTCATGATGCTTCTGAGAAATTAAAATCCTGCCATGCCCCCACCTCCCCCTCTTTTTACTGCATCCCCCTTAGCACCCTTTGGGGCCAGAAAAGAGTGTGCTTAGGTAGTGATTTGGAGACTGCCTGATGTTAAAAAGATTCTCAGCTTAAATCCAAGATAGCACAGTCACGGGTTATGTGGGTTTTCTCTTTTCTTCTTCTCCATATTGCTTTAAATAAAAATCTTGGAGCCATCAGCCATGTAATGATGGATTATTTTAAGTAACAACTTGGGGGGGGGCAGAATAAATTAGAAACACAGACCCTTCCTCCTCAGTTTGGCAGAAGGAGGTTTTTGCTGCTGGGATTTGAAACCGTGAGTTTCTCTGCTGCCTGCACAGAGGAAGGAGGCCACATGCTCAGGAGGGCGAGAAATCCATGTTATCCTCTTCTTCAGAGTCTTCTCGTTAGAGGCAGCCATCTGCTGAATTATGTAGCATGCTGCTCTCAGCTGGCCTGGCGTGGGGTCCTCCTTTACACTCACTTAAAAGTGACGGGGGGGGGGGGGCGGGGGGGATTTGCAGGCCAACTCAGGGCCAGGCCTCAGGGGGGCTCAGGTTTACCCAGCCAGGGCCCACCCAGACCCCAAAGGGAGGCCCCGGGGTACCCGGCCCCGCACCAGGCTACCG
>CAUYPK010128034.1:0-48778 GCA_963574355.1 Loris lydekkerianus
TAAATATCTGATATGCAGGATGTATTTAGGCAACCCCTGTGAAAGGGTCATTCGACCCCCAAAGGTTGAGAACCGCTGCTCTAAGCTTCTAGACTGTGAATTTGATGAGGGAATAGAGTATCCTTTTGCTCACTACTGTGCTTCCCTGGCAGGGCCCAAAGTGCTGGCTTTGGGGCCAGACTACCTGGGTTTTGGGTTTGTATGCCAACCTTGCCCCTCCCAGGTGTAAGATCTTGGGCCTCCGTATCCTCATCTGTGAAACTCTGGTGATAATAGAGCTTTCTTCCTCAGCTTGTTGAAGGGATTCAAGTCTTTCGTCCTTATAAAAGTACTTAGAAACTTATTCCCAGGTCACCTTCTCACTGTATCATCCTTCCCTTCTCCCGCATTCCCAGTCTCCTTCCTCCTGTCAGCACCTGACATCTGTTATACATATTGTTCTGCTCTTTTTCTATGTCCTTTATCCCCATCACCAGCAGAATGTGGGTTTCGCGAGCAGGAAGTTTTCTGTCTTCCTCACCACTCTGCCCTTCACCTAGAGCTATGTATTTGTCAAAGGAATGTCCAGAGAAACAAGTGGGGCTGCTGGTAGCTGGCGTGACTACAGAAGTTCTGCAAGTGTGTGTTGGATGCAGCAGTGACTGAATGAGTGGCTGAAGTGGCTGTGCCATGTGAAGCCTGCTGGGGCAGGTGTTTCTGACTTGGCCTTTTCTTTGCAGGTGTCACTCGAGAAGGTGCTTGGCATCACAGCCCAGAACAGCAGTGGCCTAACCTGTGACCCTAGCACAGGCCATGTGGCCTACCTAGCAGGGTAAGCAAATGAGTGGGCCTGGCATTTAATCATTGCTTGGGAATGTGGAGTCTGAAGTCACCGATGAATCTCTCCTGGGCTTGGCTTCTGTAGAATGTGGATAATGCTGCCTACCTGAGAGGGCCTTAGAGAAGATTCTATAGGCCCATCTGTGTGTAGGATAGTACCTGGCATGTAGTGAGTGCTACGATTTGTGTCTAGCTCTACTGTATATGGTGTTCACTGCGCCTCTGCTTCTATCTCCATGAAACAGAGCTGGCAAGCCCCGCTGCCCGGGTGGTTCAGAGCACTGAAGGGGATCCCGCAGCTTTTTATTTTACATATACCGATTTAACCCAACACCATGCAAAGGACTTCCCTTCTCAGCATTTCAGTTTCCTCATCTGTAAAACCAGCCTAAAGACTCCATAAAGTCTTTATCAGCCTAGGGGTTAACAGAAGAGTTACCATGTAGGAAGTGTCGGTTTCTGTTTAAGAACGTATTAGGCCGGGTGTGATGGCTCTCATCTGTAATCCTAGCACTCTGAGAAGCTGAGGCCGGTGGATTGTCTTTGCTCATGGGTTTGAGACCAGCCTGAGCAGGAGTGAGACCCGTCTCTAAAAATAGCTGGGCATTGTGGCAAGCGCCTGTAGTCCCAGCTGCTTGGGAGGGCTGAGGCAAGAGAATCACTTGAGCCCAAGAGTTTGAGGTTGCTGTGAGCTGTGACACCATGGCACTCTACTAAGAGTGAAGTGTTACTAGGCCAGCCGCAGTGGCTCATGCCTGTAATGCCAGCATTCTGGGAGGCCAGGGCAGGTGGATTGCTTGAGCTCAGGAGTTTGAGACCAGCCTGAGTAAGAGTGAAACCCTGTCTCTACTAAAAATAGAAAAACTAGCTGGGCATTGTGTAGGTACCTGTAGTCCCAGCCACTTGGGAGGCCGAGGCAAGAGATCACTTGAGCCCAAGAGTTTGAGGTTGCTTTGAGCTATGATGCTAGAGCCACAGCACTCTACCCAGGTGATAGAGTGATTCTCTGTCTCAAAAAAATAAAAAGAACTTAGTAATAATGTTAAGTGCCCTAGAGTTCTCAGCTTAAAAACCTGGAGGAGAGGAGACCAGAGAGAGAATATCCTGTTCAGAGGGAAGCTTGTTTACCTGTGGGCTTTTCAGTTGGAAATAGAATCACCTCTGGATCCCAATGTTCTGTCCGGTTCAGGCACAGTTTCTTTCTTCTCCCCAGCTGTGTGGTGGTGATTTTGAACCCCAAGGAGAACAAGCAGCAGCACATCATCAACACCGCCAGGTAGGCTGGGCCTGGGCTAGGGTAGGGGTGGGACCAAGGCTCCTTTGTCCATACACCTGGAGGTGCTCATGGGTGGGTCACTTACTCATTCACCCACCTACTGGTTCAAGCGACATTCACCAAGTGTCTGCTCTGTGCTAGGTGCTGGGGACAGAGCAGTGAACAGAAGAGACAAGAATCTCTGCTGTCTACAGCTGAGAGCCCAGTGGGGGAGACACAGTAAACTGGTCAGCAGGTTATTAGCTGATCATGCACAGTGCTGTGGAGGGAATGGTGGCAGGCTGGGGGCAGAAAACAGGGGAAGGCCCTATGGGAGGGCTCAGGGAAGTCCTCCCTGAGTTCGAAACCTAAAGGAAGTGAGAGGGTGACCTGTGAGAAGGTACAGGAAGGGTGTTCCCAGCAGGGCCAAGGCCCTGTAGAGGTTCACAATCTCTGGTGGTTTAGGAGCAGCCAAGGATCTGAGTGCCAGGAATAGGGAAGCAGGTGAGGGGAAATGAGGCTGTAACTGGCAGAACCACATCCTGCGGGCCTCCAGGAGGGGCAGGGAGCGCATGGAGTGTAAAGAGAAGCCACTGGAGGGTGTTGACAGGCCAGGGGCATGCTCTCCACACCCCAGCCCTCCAGCACACTGTCTCCCATCCTGCTCTACTTTTCTCTACCAAATGTACTCCTTTAATTCCTTCGTTGTCTGTAGGAATCTCTGAGGCCAGGGGCTCTCTCTGTTCATTCCTGTGTCCCTACCACTTGAGAGTAGTGTCTGGTACACTGATGGCACTTGCTACCTCTTGAATGAATAAATAAGTGAATGTGATTTGGGCTTTAGGAAAATTCCTCCAGTTATGAGTTATTGGGGAAAGTTGGCCCTGAGCAAGCCTATGTTGATACCTTCTGCCTTGACGCTGATGGATCACTGTGTCACCCTGGGGACATGGTCCCAATAGTGTATGGCCTGTGAGAGGCAGCACATGTCCCTTCTTGGCATAGCTCCCACTTAGCTTCTCCTTGTCCATTGGATAGATAAGATCTGGGTTTTCTTCTTTTCTCACAGTCCCTAAGATGTGGCCCATGAGCTATGGCAGGCCCTGTCATGTGGTAGAAATAGATTCCCTCTTGGAAGTGACTTTTTGGACTGTTGGCTCCTAACTGTGGGCTCTGTCACTAGTCTCACTAGTGGTGAGACCAGAACTGGCTTCTGGTCCCGGCTCGAGTGTTTATTCTCTTTGTGATCTCAAGTGAGCTACTTCTCTCCAAGCCATAGCCTCCTCTGGAAGGACTCCAGTTGTGTTTGTAGGGCAATAGTTGCAAACCAGAGGCCCGTAGACTTGTGTTTTAAAGATTGGAATTAGTTAACAAAAATCTAAATGTATCTCTTGTTTTGGAAAAATGAGACATTCTGGCCTCTGGGGCCCATATTCCCCATGACATTGATAGGCTGAAGCTTAGTGGCATTTGTCAGACCCCTCATGGCTAGTTCTTATATAATCTCTGGAGTGGATGATCCTGATCTGGAGTTCATGGCATGGAGATGTGTACCCCCAGCCACCAGGGGATCTGTCTGAGCAGGTGGTGTGGCCAGTGTCGGGGGTTTTATCCTCACTGGCCATCAGAGCCTCACCCTTGAGAAGGCCAGATCAGTTGGTCTGGGGTGAGACCTGGGGGCATTGTATTGAAATAATTCCAGACTTTCAAGAAGGTAGAGCACCTATGTATCTTTTACCCTTATTTTCTAAATGTTAACATTTTATCACCTGTGCTTTATCATTCTCCTTTTTTATACGTAGCAATTTTTTCTGAACCATTTGAGAGTAAGATGCAGACATGATGCTGCTCCATCTTTAAATACTTCGATGTGTATTTCCTACAAAAAATTATGACCTAATCCTTCAAAACTGCAATATGTCCTGGCTCAACACCTGTAGCTCAGCGGCTAGGGCACCAGCCACATATACCGGAGCTGGCAGATTCAAACCCAGCCCAAGCCTGCCAAACAACAGTGACAACTACAACCAAAAAAAAAAAAAATAGCCAGGCATTGTGGCGGATGCCTGTAGTCCCTGCTACTTGGGAGGCTGAGGCAGGAGAATCACTTAAGCCCAAGAGTTTGAGGTTGCCATGAGCTGTGACGTCATGGCACTCTACCCAGGGCAACAGAGTGAAACTCTGTCTCAAAAAAAAAAAAACAGGGCTGTGCCTATGGCTCATTAGGTAGAGTGCCGGCCCCATATACCAAGGGTGGCGGGTTCAAACCTGGCCCCATCCAAACTGCAACAAAAAAATAGCCGGGCATTGTGGCAGGTGCCTATAGTTCCAGCTACTCAGGAGGCTGAGGCAAGAGAATTCCCTAAGCCCAAGAGTTGGAGGTTGCTGTGATGCCACAGCACTCTACCGAAGGCGATAAAGTGAGACTCTGTCTGTACAATAAAAAAAAACCCCAAAACAAAAAAAATAAAACTGCAATACGTCCAAGAAAATCAAGAAATTAAAATTGGGCTGGGTGCTCACGGCTCAGTGGTTAGGGTGCTGTCCACATGCTCTGGGGGTTGGTGGGTTTGAACCCAGCCCGAGCCTGCTAAACAAAAAAAATAGCTGGGTGTTAAGGCAGGCTACCTGTAGTCTCAACTACTTGGGAGGCTGAGGCAAGAGAATTGCTTGAGCCCAAGAGTTGGAAGTTGCTGTGAGCTATGATTTGAGAGCACTCTACAGAGAGTGACAAAGTGAGATTCTGTCTGAATTAAAAAAAAAAAAAAAGAAAGAAAGAAATTAAAATTGGTCATGTCACTACCAACTGCTCCTCAGACAATTTAAGTTTCATCATTTGCCTCAAGCCTAAGGATTCTGTTCAGAATCACATATGGCGTTTTGTTGTCCCTTTAGTGTCCTCCTGGCTGAAGCATCTCCTCTGTCTTTGCTCATGACTAACACATTCGAGGATTACAGACAAGGTATTTTGTAGGATGTCCCAACATTGGGTGTGTCTGATGTTTCCTCATGGGCAGCTCAGGTTCTGCATCTTTGGCAAGAATGCCTCAGCAGGAAAGCGGTGCTCTCAGCGCATCCTATCAGAGGCTCTCCCATGACTGGTGGTGTTCACTCGGAACAGTTGGCTGAGGAGGGATCTGTTGGGTTTCTCCACTTCACAGCCTCTCTTCTCCCTTTGTGATTAGCAAGTATCTTCTCTGAGATGGTGCAAATATCCTGTTCCTACCCAAACTTTCACTCAACTTGGCTTAGCAACACTGTAACCTTTTCTAAAAGTTCCTGAGGGAATTCTGATGTGCAACCAAGACTGAGATTCACTAGCCCAGAGGTCAGGGCTTTCCAGTGTCTGGTTTAGTAACCTTGGGCCAGGGACGTCCCTCATTGAGGTCTCATCTCATCTGCAAAATTGACTAAGGAAAGTCCTGACTTGGCCGGGCATGGTGGATCACACCTGTAATCCTAGCGTTCTGGGATGCCAAAGTGGGTAGACCGCCTGAGCTCAGGAGTTTGAGAGTAGCCTGAGCAAGAGTGAGATCCCATCTCTCCTAAAAATAGAAAAACTAGCCAGGTGTGGTGGTGGATGCCTCACTACTAGGGAGGCTGAGGCAAGATCACTTGAGGCCAAGAGTTTGAGGTTGCCGTGAGCTCTGACATCACAGCACTCTGTCCATGGTGACAGAGTGAGACTCTGTCTCAACAACAAAAAAAGAGTCCTGACTCCATGGAGAGTGAGTGAAGAATCAGTGCTGTGATGTATGCACAGCGTTTGCTAGAGGCCTGGCACAGGTTATGGGTGGCTACAGACAACAGAAACCCCGCACTAAGCATGGCTTAAATAAAACACAAGGGTCTATCTTTCCGAATGTGAGAAGTCTGGAGGTGGCAGCCCAGGGGACTGGTGTCTCTGTGAGTACCAGGGACTCAACTCCTTTGTCTTTCTGTTTATTGTGAGGTGTCTGTTCTTGAAGTCACCTCTTGGCCCAAGATGGAATTCTGACTGTCATGTCCCTATGTCCGGAGGGGAACGGGTGAGGAATAGGGTGAAGGGCTCCCTTTGAGGAGCGATTCCCATGCAACGCAGCAGTTTACCTGTTACTGGCCAGACTAAGACATGTAGCTATACTAAAGTCACTGCAAGAGAAGCGACAAACGTACTGTAACTGGGCACATGGCCATCCCAGTTAAAATCGGGCTCATGTCAGTGAGGAAGGCAGGGGCGAGTGGATATTGGGTAGGCAGCTCACCCTACTGTTCTGAGTAATAGGAACAGCCATGGCAAGCCACCAGAGGGTTGACTTGGCGATGATAAACATTCTATGAGTTTGTCAAGGTCCCACTTAGAGGCATTTACTTGGTTATCTACACGCCAGTCACTCATGTGGCAGAGACAATTACTAGACTGTTATGGAACAAAAGTAAAAACATTATTACAAAGGAGAGGGAAAAATTATGCCATCTGAGAATGGTGAATCTCGTAGCCACAAATGCGCAGATAACTCAGGTCCTTCAGGCTAGCGAGGAGTATCAGAGGGAAACGTTTTGGTTGTCGATAGGTTTTGCAGAAGACGGTGAGTGTTTAGCAGCGGAGCATGTACTGCAGGCTCTCGCATGATGGCTGCCAGGGTCCTCCCATCAGCACCACCCCCTTAGTTAGGCCAAGTCTGCATCATTCACTGCATGTGTATTTCTTAGGGCTGCAGGGTGGGTGGGGTCTCAGGATGCCCACCTTTGTAGAGGAGGAAGAAAGCAGGGTCTCTGAACAGTGTGCACCCATTTGGGGTTTGCTATTTGAACTTGGAAGAGGCCTTTCTTTTGCCCTCCTTTCCAGGGTGCTATGCTGGGCATTCAGGCACCACAGCCTCTGTGGAACTGCTGAAACTCATCCCTCTTGGCTTTTCCTGAGCCAGGAGTAGGCAGAATACTTAGTGTAGCCAGGCTGGGGCCTGTCTGCCCACCCTCCATGGAACCAGTGATTACCTCCTTTCCTTGTCTCCAGGAAGTCTCTGAGTGCTCTGGCCTTCTCCCCTGATGGGAAGTACATAGTGACCGGGGAGGTGAGTTACAATCATGGTTGGGCAAGTGGGGGGTTCTTGAAGCCATCCCTTCTGCTCCCACTGGGATTAGGAATTCTTGGGATAGCTCATTCCTGGACCAGAAAAGCCCTTTGGCAGGTGGGGGAAGTGCCTTTTGGGTACATCCTGTGGCAATTCCAACTTCACCCCTAACAGCCCCTCTAGCCTGCCTGCTACTGAGCCAGCAGCAATAATGGCCCTACCTTTTCCAGAATGGGCACAGGCCTGCTGTGCGCATCTGGGACGTGGAGGAGAAAACTCAAGTGGCAGAGATGCTGGGCCACAAGTACGGTGTGGCCTGCGTGGCCTTCTCACCCAATATGAAGCACATCGTGTCCATGGGCTACCAGCATGACATGGTACTCAACGTCTGGGACTGGAAGGTGAGAGCTGGTCAGCAGGCACGGGCAGCAGGGAGAGCATCCTGAGTCTCAGGCCTTGGGAAACCACGTGAGATAACTCAGTAAAGTGCTCATTCACCCAGATGACTACATGCCTGTCCCCTAGTGTAGTGCAAATGGCAGGCTCCTAGCTAGTGGAACTAGTATAACTATTTTTGTATTGACTGGCTGTGACCTTGAGCAGGTGACTTAATCTCTCTGAGTCTGTTTCTGCTTTCTGAATTGTGAGACTTTCTTGAGTTGATCTATACTTGCTAAGCTGGACTTTTTTCTTTTAGATAGAATCTCATTTTGTCACCCTCAGTAGAGTGCGGTGGTGTCACAGCTCACAGCTACCTCAAACTCTTGGGCTCAAGCGATCCTCTTGCCTCAGCCTCCTGATTAGCTGCGACTACAGGCACCCACCACAATGCCTAGCTAGTTTTTCTAATTTTAGTAGAAACAGAGTCTTGCTCATGCTTAGGCTGGTCTTGAACTCCTAAGCTCAAGGAATCTGCCCACCTCAGCCTTCCAGAGTGCTAGGATTACAGGCATGAGCCATTATACCTGGCCTAGGCTGGATTTTTGAATAGCTGGGTGAGTATTTGGAGTCAGCAGAAGTGTTAGCTTAGAGTCAGGCTACCAAGTGCTAGCTCTGCCCATAACCTTCTGTGTGACCTTGAGCACATGCCATCTACTCTGAGCCTGGCAAGTGGGAAAGAAGCACCTCCCTTGTAGGGCTGTTGGGAGATTCCATGGTTATCCCATGAGGGGCTCAGGACAGGACCCAGACCAAGAGCTCCATCTGTGACAGCCGTAAGTTTCACTGTCTACCTCCCGGCTGTGACTGTCCCTACCACTGAGTGGGCTACAGAGCTTGCAACCTTGCAGAGAGCTCTGGAAGACAGTCTCCCATGAGGACTTTTCCAAGCCTCAGTCTCCTCCTCTGCAGATGAGGAATAACAAGAGTGCTGTGCACAGACTTCCCCATGAAGCAGCTCCCTGATGTGGCCGAGGAAGGCAGACTCAGAGCAGGATGAGCAGGGAGACCTAGGGCTGGGGGCAGAGGCACAAACATTCCAGGAGGATCGGTGCTGGTGTGAGCTTTTCTGCACTGATTCTTCCAGAAAGACATCGTGGTGGCCTCCAACAAGGTATCATGCAGAGTCATCGCCCTCTCCTTTTCAGAGGACAGCAGCTATTTTGTCACCGTCGGGAGCCGGAATGTGAGGTTCTGGTTTCTGGAAGTCTCCACTGAAACAAAGGTGAGTTTCTGTTTCTACCACCTCTGTCAGGCTCTGAGTGCATCACCGTTAGCTGCACTGTGGGCTCCTATTTCTTGGGGACAGTGATGTCAGAGGTCACCTGGCCTCTCAGGGGTCCAGATTCTGCTTCTGGGTCTGCTCTCCAGGTACTGACTGGCAGGCCTGCTGGGAACCCCCCAACCCTGGGGCCACACCTCATTCTTGGACTACTACCATTCAGCCCCTCTGCCCGGAGGGGCACTGTTCTGTGTTTTCTCTCCTTGTATTCTGCTTGGAAGAGTTTCTTAGAGTTCTCCTGTTAAGCTGTGTCGACCCCTGGCTGTGTCTCACTATGCCCTGCTATGCCTCCAGGTGACGGGCACGGTGCCCCTCGTAGGACGTTCAGGCATCTTGGGTGAGCTGCACAACAACATCTTCTGTGGTGTGGCCTGTGGCCGGGGCCGGATGGCAGGCAATACCTTCTGTGTGTGCTACTCAGGCCTCCTCTGCCAATTCAACGAGAAGAGGGTGTTGGAGAAGTGGATCAACCTGAAGGTACCCACCCTCCTTCTCTGTCGTCAGTGGGAGAGACTCTTTCCCTATGACCTGTGTCTCCAGGGGTGCTTAAATGACTATTGATGAATGACTTCCACCTCCCTGAGCCTCAAGTTCCACATCTGTAAAATGGTAAGGCTGTTGCCTTCCTCCGAGAGTCAATAAGGAATTCACTGTGATGTGACTTTACATAAAACAGCACAGTACCTAGCACTGGAGTCAAGGCTGTTTTCCCATCTCTGTGTGATGTAGTTCACACTTCTCTTCATTGAGTACTCTTGACTAGTGGAAGGGGCTGCATTTTATTTCGTTTTAATCTAAGGTACCATTGACTTAATTGTTCAATAAAGGCTGGGTGCAATGGCTCACAACTATAATCTTAGCATTCTGCAAGGCCTGGGCAGGTGGATCACTTGAGCTTAGGAGTTGGAGACCAGCCTGAGCAAGAGTAAGACCCCATCTATATTAAAAACAAAAAAACTAGCCAGGTATTGTGGTGGGCGCCTGTAGTCCTAGCTACTGGGGAGGCTGAGGCAGAAGGATCGCTTGAGCCCAGGAGTTTGAGGTTGCTATGAGCTAGGCTGAGGCCAGGCATTCTAGCCCAGGCAACAGAGCAAGACAAGTCAGACCCAAGGAACTATAAGTCATCTCTGGAGGCCTAAGGCTGCTCTGTGTCCCTGGGCCAGACCATATGAAGCATCAAACCCACTTAGATCACATTTGCTTCCACAGGTCTCCCTGTCTTCCTGCCTCTGTGTCAGCGAGGAACTCATCTTCTGTGGCTGCACGGATGGGATAGTCCGCATCTTCCAGGCCCACAGCCTGCACTACCTTGCCAACCTGCCCAAGCCTCACTACCTGGGAGTAGACGTGGCACAGGGCCTAGAGCCCAGGTACGGCTTATCCACTGGCATCCATCTGTGCTTCCAGATCTATCTTCCTGTCTGTCCATTCTACAAATGCTAGTGACAACTCTCAGCCCTGGGCATTACTACAGGGAACAAAGCTCCTAAGGCAAGCTCCAGGGTGAGAAGTGAATCCAGGTCGGTGCAAACAAAGAAATAAACACAATAACTTCACAGAGTAGCAGGTGCTGTGAAGGAGACCTCAGAGCAGGCCGGGGTATGGTGGGACATTTCCATCCATGTGGCTAACGCTGATAAGCAGCTACTAAGTGTCAGCCTAGACTAGAAGCAGGTAACAGCCACAAGTCAGCAAAATCTCTGCCACCAGAAAGTCTGTCGTCTAGTGAGGGGGCTTGATGATAAATAAGTACACAAACAGGACAATTTCAGACAGTCATAAATGCTTAGATGAAATAAAGCGGAGACCTGGGAAGGAGAGTGCCTGGAGGTGGTGGGCTGTGTTAATCAGGTGTCTAGTGAGAAGGAGCCAGCCATGTAGAGAGCAGGGTCACAGCAGCAAGTGTAAAGATCTTCAGGCGACAACATACTGGGCTCATCAAGTTGCAGGAATAGTAAGGGACTGTGTGGCCAGAGCCCAGTGTACTGAGGCAGGATAGCAGGAGATGAGGCCAGTGGGAGGAGCTCATAGTCACTAAGGCAGGATAGCAGGAGATAAGGCCAGTGGGAGGAGCTCATAGTCTTAAGATCAGAGAACAGCCACTGGGGGCTTCAGGCACTGGAGTGAAATGACCAGGCCTTGCACAGTAGATCCCTTGGCTGTGGCATTGATAGCGGGTGGAAGGGCTAAGGTGTGGCTTCTCTGCCCCTTTGTTGTAACTGTATTTTATGGAGGTGGGAGAGGCTACCCAACCAGGGGGTGCTGGGTGCCTGGGACTGCGGCTATGTAGATTGCTGGATACTAGCTCCTGGGTGCCTTTTCCCAGAGACCCTAAACAGGGCAACTGTGTGTCAGAAAGGAAAAAGAGGATGGGGTAAGCAACCCACAGATGGTGGTGTTGCAGTAGCCAGGCCCCCTAGCTCTGTCACCTTCTGTTGTATAATGTGTGGCCATGGGCAGGTCACTGCCACTCCCTATACTTCAGTTTTCTCATCTGTAAAATGTAGTACAGATGAGAAAACCTCCTCGTGGAGGTTGTGAGACTTCAGTGCAACTAAAACTATCACCTTGGTACAAAGTCAATGCTTGGTTAACTGTAGCCTTTGTAAGGAGGCCTCAGGCCAGGGGACAGCTCCCCAGCCTCCTTACATGGGGTGTTTTGATCATGTTTTGATGAGGCCAAGGAGAGAGAAATGTGAGGTACGATCCCAATATCCTGACTCAGAGAGAAGACAGGAGCTTGGATTATTTAGACTAAGGGAAGAAAAATATTAATAGGAGTTGCGACTCAGATGTTCTCCGGGCCAGGCAAAAGGTTCCAGTTTGCAACCTCTTATGAGGGAAGAGGGAGAAGTGGAATTGGAGTAGGAGAGATGAAGGGTCACAAATACCACAAGGGATGGCATTGCCAGGCAGAAGGCAGTTCCACTGTCACTAGAGGTGGCCATCACTACTTACAGTGACCTTGATGGTGACTGATGACCCACGTGGCCTTGTTAGCTTCCTCTTCCGCAGGAAGGCAGAAGCTGTTTACCCAGATACAGTGGCGCTGACCTTCGATCCCATCCACCAGTGGCTGTCCTGCGTGTATAAGGACCACAGCATCTACATCTGGGACGTCAAAGACATCGACAAAGTGAGCAAGATGTGGTCAGAGCTTTTCCACAGCTCCTACGTCTGGAACGTGGAGGTGAGCCCCTCTCCCCTCTGCTGCTGCTCAGCTGCCACTTGGGGGCTTAGGTGGAGGAAACCTCCACAGAGTTTGGAGAATCGGTCCAGTAATTTCTTCCAAAGATTTTCATCGACCCCCCTTCCTCCCCAGTATGTGTTAGTTCCTGTTCTAGCTACTGGGGACACAGTTGAGAAGGAAATAGACAAAAACTCCTGCCCTGGTGGAGCTCACATTTGGATGGGAAAGTAAACTTGGAAAAATCATCAATAAATAACATCAAGAACAGCACTTCTCTGAAAAAAATTAAGCACAGCAGGTACTGTGTGTAAAAGGGGGACTGAGGTACTATGTTAGAGAAGACAGTAGTGAGGGAAGGGCTCTCTGGTAATGTGACTATTGAGCAGAGACCTGCAGGAAATGAGGGGGTGGCGCATGAGACTATTCAGAGGGACAGCAAGAGCCAAGGTCCTGTGGCAGGTAACTGGTTCACCACACTCAGAAAGCTTGCTGTGGAGGGTTGTTTGTGTATTTTACTGCCTTTTTTGTTTGTTTTCATTTCCAAGATTAAATTTGTGGATTTTTAAACTCTAACGCTATCCTAAATACTTCTTGCACGTTAAGACAACTCACAGAGAAAAGAATTGTTTTCTACTGATTTATTTTTCGTTCTCCTTTTCTTTTTCTTTCTTTTTTGGCTGAAAATTTTTTGCTGCTGAGTATGTCTATCTTAAGGGAAATTGTTTTCAGTGGCCCAATTCAAAATCAGGAAAAAGAATCTTGTCTTTTTGAATAGGCACTATTCAGCCCTGGGACTGCTTGAATTCATCTGCCTTCATGGGTCTGACATTCTTCTTGACAACACTGTTTCTACTTAATAGTAATGTTTTGTGATAACCCTTAAAATTTATAAATGAAATATATCTGGATGTTTTAAAATCTGAAGGAAAAAGGTAAAATGTTACAGATAATGTTAAAGTCTAGGTTGATGATGGCTCGGCGCCTGTAGCACACTAGTTACAGTGCCAGCCACATATCCGGAGGCTGCTGGGTTTGAATGTGGCCTGGGCCTGCCAAACAACAGTGACAACTACAGCAAAAAAATAGACAGGCATTGTGGCAGGCACCTGTAGTCCCAGCTACTTGGGAGGCTGAGGCAAGAGAATCTCTTAAACCCAAGAGTTTGAGGTTGTTATGAGCTGTGACACCACAGCACTCTACTGAGGGCAACATAGGAAGATTCTGTCTCAAAAAGAAAAAACGTCTGCTTTGATGACTTCTCTACCCCCAGTCCTGCTCCCACTCCACTCCCCCCTGTTAGCAGCTTCTCATGTATTCTTTCAGTTCATTTATTGTTGCATTTGTTGTTTATAAGGAGGTATGTATATATCTCTCTCCTCAACAAAAATTTCTGGAAAATTCATAGCCAGTCCTGATTTGAGAATTGCTTTTCCTGTATTCTGTCTTCTTCTTCTTTTTTTTTGAGATAGAGTCTCACTATGTCACCCTCAGTAGAGTGCTGTGGTGTCACAACTCACAGCAACTCAAACTCTTAAGCTTAAGTGATTCTCTTGCCATTGCCTCCCGAGTAGCTGGGACTACAGGTACCAGCCACAACACCCGGCTATTTTATTGTTGCAGTGGTTTAGCTGGCCCTGGGCCGGGTTCGAACCTGCCATGTATGTGGCTGGCGCTGTAACCACTGTGCTAAAGGCACCGAGCTAATTATTAGCAGCTATTAATGCTCACTGCCTAGATCCACTTATTCATTGGGGGTTGCAATATGGTGATCTCTAATTCTATCATTTCTTTTTATTAGTTTGACTTCTTATATGAAGGGACACTTTCCCTCAACTACCATTTGGTCACCAAGTGGTATACTTCATATAGGAAAGGCAGGATAAATGCTTCATTATTACCCCTTATTTCAAAATAATGGATTGGTTCCCTATCCTCTAAAGGTAACTAGTTGTTTTACTAATACTTTTTTTTTTTTTTTTTTTGCAGTTTTTGGCTGGGGCTGGGTTTGAACCCACCACCCACCTAGCCCTTCCAGAGTTCTAGGATTACAGGCATGAGCCACCATGCTTGGGCCTGTTCTCTCCAATTTTAAAAATAGTTATACTAGGCCTGGCCCAATGGCTCACTCCTATAATCCTAACACTCTGGGAGGCTGAGGCAGGTGGATTGCCTGAGCTCAGGAATTCAAAATCAGCCTAAGCATGAGTGAGCCCTGGTGTCTAAAAGAATAGCTGGGCATTGTGGTGGGTGCCTGTAGTCCCAGCTACATGGTAGGCTGAGGCAAGAGGATCACTTCACCCCTCGAGTTTGAGGTTGCCGTGAGCTATGTTACCACAGCACTTTATTCAGGGTAACAAAGTGAGATTCTGCCTCAAAAAAAAAAAATAATAATTTTTAAAAACTAAAATAAAAATAGGTCAGGCATGGTGGCTGACGCCTATAATCCTAGCACTCTGGGAGGACAAAGTGGGTGGATTGCCTGAGCTCATGGGTTCAAGACCAGCCTGAGCAAGAGTGAGACCCCCATCTCTAAAAATAGCCGAGCAGGTGCCTGTAGTCCCCCCTACTTGGGAGGCTAAGGCAAGAGGATCACTTGAGCCCAAGAGTTTGAAGTTGCTGTGAGCTGTGATAGCCCTAGCACTCTATTGAGGGTGACAAAGTAAGACTCTGTCTCAAAAAAAATAAAAAATAAAATAAAAATAGTTATACTATATGTGATTAGAACATTAGCTTTATGTACTACGTTCTTTTGGGCACCCATTTATTGGGGAGAACATATATATATAAATATATATACATAACATACAATTTACCATTTTAACTCCTTTGAAGCATACTATTCAGTGGCATTTAGTACATTTACTGTGTTGTGCTGCCACCTCTGGTATCTGGTTCCAGACCACCCAAAAGGAAATCCTGTTATTACATTTTTTTAATTTTATGCGTTATATCTCTACTTTTATCTGAGTATCTTCTTTACATTATCTCTCTTGTCCCTGTTGTGATTGAAGTTTTTTTTTCCACTTTCAGTTTCCCTTCATTGTGGAGCTTTGCCCTGGAAGGGAACCCTCATGGGCTACTTTTAGGAGTTCATGGGGCCCAGCCTGCTGTAGCCTCTGTAGCCTCACTGGCAACTGCTTGTACTCAACTACTGCTGGAGAGAATATAGCACCTCCCAGTCTCAGTGGCTCTTCTGATTGGCCCAGTGTGCTTTCCAATTGAGTCCCCATTGGTTACTTTGATGTTGTCCAGTTCTTGGGTCTATCAGATAACCTCCTTACTTCTCTGTTTCTCCCACAGACATGTTGATAACATGTAGGTCTGGTGACTGATAGTGGTTTGTCACTACCTGCTTGCATCTTGGGGGTTATAGGGATACTTTGTTAACCTAGTTTTGCTATAAACATTGTTTATGAGGCTTTTGTTTTGCCATCTGGCTGGTTTTATGTGGGCATTTTTGATTAAAAATATCTATGCTACTGCTATCACCTTCCCAGAAACCAGCCTTCCATATTTTTAAATCTCATGATATATTTTCTCTTTGTTCCTCTGAGCTTCATTTTAAATAATGTCTTTAGTTCTGTTTTTAAATTTCCTTTTTTTTTTCCTTGGAGACAGAGTCTTACTTTGTTGCCTAGGCTTTGAGTACTGTGGCATCACCCTTAGCTCACAACAACCTTAAACTCCTGGGTTCAAGCAATTCTACCTCAGCTTCTCAAGTAATTGGGATTACCAGGTGCCTCCAAAAATGTCCCCCCTAATTTTTTTTTTTTTTTTTTTGAGACAGAGCCTCAAGCTGTCACCCTGGGTAGAGTGCAGTGGCATCATAGCTCACAGCAACCTCAAACTCCTGGGCTCAAGCGATTCTCCTCCCTCCACCTCCCAAGTAGCTGGGACTACAGGTGCCGGACACACTGCCTGGCTATTTTTTGGTTGCAGCCATCATTGTTTGGTGGTCCCAGGCTGGATTCGAACCCGCCAGCCTAGGTATATGTGGCTGGCGCCTTAGCTGTTTGAGCCACAGGCGCAGAGCCATAATTTTTTGTATTTTAAGTAGAGATGGGGGGTCTCACTCTTGCTCAGGCTGATATCGAACTGCTGAGCTCAAATTATCTGCTGACTTCAATGTCCCAGAGTGTTAGGATTACAGGTGTGAGCCACCACACCCAGCCTACTTTATAAACTGTCTCATCTTTGTTTTTAATATGTTTATTTTTTATTTCTAAAATTAGTTCTTTTTTTTTTTTTGAGACAGAGTCTCACTTTGTCACCCTTAGTAGAGTGCCGTAGCGTCACAGCTCATAGCTCGGGCTCAAGCAGTTCTCTTGCCTCAGGCTCCCAAGGAGTTTTTGTTGGTGGTGGTGGTGGTTAGCAGGCCCACCAGCCCTGGAGCATGTGGCCAGCGCCCTAACCATTGAGTTACAGGCACCCCGCTAAAATTCTATTTTGTTCTTTTTCAGCCCTGCTTGTTTAATCATTATAATTTTTTGTTGACTAAATACTTTAAATCTCGTCAAAGTTATCTTTTATTTCTTTTCAAGTATTGAACATAGTTATTTTATATTCTTATAATTCTAATATTTGAAGTCTCACTACATTCTCCTGTTTCTGCTGCTTTTTACTCATGGTACCTTGTTTCCTTTTGTACTTAAGTGATTTTTTGACTGAGCTGCTCATATTCCTTGAAAATTTAATTGTGGATGGCACCCGTAGCTCAGTGGGTAGGGCACCAGCCACATCCACTGAGGCTGGCGGGTTCGAGGCTGGTGCGTCTGAACCCGGCTGGGGCCAGCTAAAACAACAATGATAACTGCAACCAAAAAATAGCCGGTCATTGTGGTGGGCCCTTGTAATTCCAGCTACTTGGGAAAATGAGGCAAGAGAATCGCATAAGCCCAAAAGTTTGATGTTCCTGTGATCCATGATGCCACAACACTCTACCCAGGGCTACAGCTTGAACTCTGTCTCAAAAAAAAAAAAAAAAAAAGAAAAGAAAGAAAGAAAAAGAAAATTTAAGGTTGGGCTAAAGGTAGGATGTGGACATTTTGTGTTCTTTTTTGTTCTTTTTTTTTTTTTAATGCAGATTCTCACTGTGTTGCCCTGGGTTGAGTGCTGTGGTGTCATAGTTCCCAGCACCCTCAAACTCCTGGACTCACAAGCGATCCTTTTGCTTCAGCCTTCCAAGGAGCACTACAGGCACCCACCAAGATACGCAACTAGTTTTTCTATTTTTTAGTAGAGGCAGGGTCTTGCTCTTGCTCAGGTTGCTCTTGAACTCCTGAGCTCAAGCAATCCCCCGGCATCAGCTCGCAGAGTGCTAGGATACAGGCGTGAGCCAACTCCCAGCTGCATTTTTGTGTTCTCTTTTTTTTCTTATTTTTAACACAGAAGGTATTGCACTGTCCCTGTTTATCTTAACTTACTTTTTTCTCCCACCAAAACCCACCCTATTACACAGTGTTGCCACTGAGGCGGTCGTAATGAATCACACTTTGCCTTATTCTCTGGGAACTATAGGTGTATCCTGAGTTCGAAGATCAGAGAGCTTGTCTGCCTTCGGGATCTTTTCTGACTTGTTCCTCAGACAACACCATTCGCTTCTGGAACATGGATAGCACCCCCGATTGTCACTGGCAGAAAAACATCTTCAGCAATGTGAGTGGCTTCGTTGTGAAGCATCTGTCAGGAGGAACCAAGACGTACTTGAAGCTGGAATTCAGGGGCAGGAGGGAGTCTTACAGAACGTAGGCGTTAGGCTTCACTAGGGATCAAAGTGGCTCACTCTCCATGTCCCTTCCTCTTGTTTCTCTCTCTCTCTCCCTTTCTTTCTTTCTGAGATGACATGGTCTGTCTTCTCTAATTCTCTGCCAGTCAGCTCCTGCTCTCCAGGTGTGTGTGGACACAGCCCTTCCTGGCAGCCTGACACACCCAGCAGAGATGAAATTGCTCCCTAAGTCTTGAGTCAGAACTCCCTGGAACAGCACCCGATGGGCCAAGACAGGCAGGGGCTTCCCCTGTCTGACTAGCTGCCACGCAGTGAGGCCTCAGGTAGGGGTGCTGGCAGGACTCTGGGAGAGCCATGATGGGAAGCTGGGGAGAATTTTGGTTCGTATGGCTAGGGCAATGAGGGAGCTTCCCTGGGGAGCTCAGAACTGCATCAGGCATCCGTTTCCTCTGTAGATACTTCTCAGGTCTGTGCAAGGTGCTTTGCTGCATGCTGGGGACACAGCAGTGACTAAGATGGACCCGTCTCTTGCCCTTGTGTCACACGCAGTCTAGTGTGGGGAAGCAGATAGTGAACTGATAACTGTACAAATCATGGATAATCACAAGTTCAATAAGCATCATGAAACAAAATCGTAGGGTGTCAGTAGGATACTGATGTGATCTTGTCTGGGACATCAGGAACAGCTTCTAGAAAGATAAAACTAAGCTGAGATATGGAGAACTGAAAGGAGCTGGGGGCGGGGGAGGTTCCTACACAGGGAACCTACACAGGGAGTAGCCTACACAGAGCTTGATGAGTTGGAAAACCTGAAAGAGGTCAGTGTGGCTGGAACAAAAAAGCCCTTGATACAGGACTGTGTAGCAGGTGCTCCACAAGTCACAAGTATTCCCTTATTACTCCCCTCACTCCCACCCAATGTTACCATCTTCTCTTCTGCACCTATGACATATGTGTTATATTTGGCTGCACACAATACAAAAACGCAATACAAGAGATAAAAGTTTGGTTTTCTTCCTCATAAAGGTAGTCTGGAGTAACCAGCCCAGGGTGTTTTGGCAGCTGCAATAAGCACTTAGCAACTCAAGGGCCTTCTGCCTCTCTATTCTGTTCTTTGAGGGTGTGGCCTTTGTCCTCATGATGCATTATCACTGCTGGAGCTCCAGCTATCCCGTCTAGGTTCCAGGCATCAGGATAGAGAAAAGAGAGAGAAGAGTGTGTGTTTGCTTTACGTCTCATTGCCCAGAATTTATTATTCACATATCCTCATCTAGCTGCAAGGAAGTTGGGGAAGCATAATTATCATTCTGGTTGGTGAAACTACCAGCTCAGAATTGAAGTTGTGTTTCTAATGAAGAAGGGGAGAAGGGCCATGGGGAGGCACAGAATCTTAGAGGGGCTTCTGAGGTCCTCGCATCACTGACCTCAGCCCTCTCCTTCCTGTAGACCCTGCTGAAGGTAGTGTATGTGGAAAATGACATCCAGCATCTGCAGGACATGTCACACTTCCCAGACCGGGGGAACAAGAATGGGACGCCCGTCGATGTGAAAGCTGGGGTTCGAGTCATGCAGGTCAGTCCTGATGGCCAGCATTTGGCTTCAGGTGACCGAAGTGGAAATCTAAGGCAAGTAGGCCCTGGCAGGGTCCAGTGTATACCTCCTAGCTCCAGCTTGGGCTCTCAGGGTGGTAGTGTGAAGCCCAGGCCTTGGTACCTCTGACTGCCCATCAGGAAGGAAGGACTGTGAATAGCAATTCAGTAACCACCTGTCCCTGGGAGCTCAAGCTGAGAATGGGCTTCCAGATAGGCTGAGATCAGGGTAACTCCTAAGAGCTAGCAGCTGAAGTTTGTAAATTTCCCCTACAGAGGGGACAGGCAAACTCACTTGACTATAGGAAAGAGTAACTCTTTCATCAGCCACATGGTACCAATGCTGAACTGTCAATGAAGATGCCAGCTAGATAGGGGTTCTAGTAGGTATGGCAGAGGGGCACATTTAAGGTCTCATGCTGCTTATCCTACCCCCTCCTTGTTACCAGCCCAGTAGATGCTGGCAGAACATCTACTGGGCTGGTAATAAGGCTGGATGCCTATAGTCCCAGCACTCTGGGAGGCTGAGGCAGGTGGATTGCTTAAGCCCAGGAGTTTGAGACCAGCCCTACTAAAATAGAAAAATGAGCCAGCCATTATGGCAGATGCCTGTAGTCCTAGCTAATCAAGAGGCTGAGGCAGGAGGATCTCTTGAGCCCAAGACTTTGAGGTTGCTGTGAGCTAATATGCCACAGCACTCTACCCAGGGTGACAAAGTGAGACTCTTGTCTCCAAAATAAAAAGCCTTGTCACTGGGACCAGGTGTAAGATGACAAATGACAGTTTTGACCACTTGGATGTTGGAGCTGTTGGGACATTGGAAGAGATGGGCGGGAACTGAAAAGCATATGTCCCACAGAGTGGAGGCCACCACACAGCACCATAACACACTCTCCAAGTTGTCATATCTTTCCATTATCCAAGAAGAACAAAAAGTACAGTTTTTTCCTGTGAAATTCTGTGATTTCTAAAAATTAGCAACTGTCTTTTAGTATCAGTCACTGAATGAGACCAACTCACCGTGTCAGTGCTCATGTTGACGGGGCTCTGCCAGGAGTGGCTCCACAGTCACAAGAGTGGGCATGGGCACAGCACTCTTCCCATGACAGGCACTGGCCTGAGCGCTATATCCTCTGATATAAGCACTGTTTTTAGCTCCACTTTTCAGATGGGTTAACTGAGATAAAAAGAGGCCAGATGTCTGGGTTAAGATTGCAGGGGTTGAGTACAGGAGCTAGGGTGACCTGTTGACTGATTTCATTTGAGGAGAATGAAGAAGGTCTAGAATGAGGGGCTAGAATCAAATGTTCTCGTCCGTAAGTCCTATTCCTTGACTGTAACCTTCTCTCACCCCACCCAAGCCCCTGCCCCTACCCCTAACTAGCTGCCACACAGTGAGGCCTCAGGTAGGGGTGCTGGCAGGATGCTGGGAGAGCCATGATGGGAAGCCGGGGAGACGTTTTGGCAATGTCCCCACCCCCAGGGACCACCTCTGATGCAGCCCTGTATGATTCCCCCAGAGGACTATCCTAGATCCCTGGGCTCATGTTCTGGCCCAGGAACCTCCGTGCTGCTCCCTGCATCTGCTCCCTCAGTGCTGCTCCCTGTATGATGGCAGGTTCCTAGATGAAAAGTAGTTGGGCATCTCTAAGCTGTCTGCCAGGGATACAGGGTTCCCATACTGCCTGCCTGGCCATTCTGACATTTCCTAGCAGCAGCAGAGCACCTGGGGTTAGGCTGTGGGACCCCACAGGAAATAGTGGTCAATGTGTGTCTCCCAGGATCCACGAACTGCACTTCATGGATGAGCTGGTCAAGGTGGAGGCCCATGATGCCGAGGTGCTGTGCCTTGAATACTCCAAGCCTGAGACAGGTGAGACCACAGCTGGGGCAGTTGGTTTCTGGGGGAAATGTGGGTGACAGCTGTGAGTCTTGTGTTCAAAGAGGGATGCTGTTATTGGACCCTGGGACCAGGGTGGCTGGGACTTCAGAAAGCAAGACGCCCCCAGGCAGGGCTCAGCTGGACTGGCTCACTCTGGCCCCACCTCACCAGCAGCCCCATGGTGCCCACGCTACAGAAGTGAATGTAGGAAGGAGAGAATGTGGGCACAAGCTCATCCTCCACTCAAGGAAACAGATTGATAGGCATTATTTTAAAAAAAAGCTTGAACCCTCCAGAAAAATTACAAGAATATTATAATGAATCCTAGTATTCTGGGAGGCTGAGGCAGTGGATCCCTTGATCTTAGGAGTTCAAGACCAGCCTGAGCAAAAGCCAGACCCCATCTCTACTAAAAATAGAAAAACTAGCTGGGCATTGTGGTGGACTCATGTAGTTCCAGCTACTTGGGAGGGTGAGGCAAGAGGATCACTTGAGCCCTGGAGTTTGAGGTTGCTGTGAACTATGACACCAGGACACTTTACCCAGGGCAACAGAGTAAGATAGATAGATATATACATATATATCCCATATACCCTTCACCCTGATTCCTCGAGTTGTTATCTTTTAACTTGCCTGACCCTGTAACTGTGTATATGACTTTATCTACTTTCCTTCTCTGAGAATCTAGGAACAAACTCCTGCTATTCTTTCACAGCACACTCTGACACCAGGTGTGTAGGCGTCTTTGCCCACACATCAAAAAGCAGTCAGGTCTGCATGAGACACCTGCTGAGTGTCCTCCAGTTCAGTTCCCACTCCCTCTACATAGTGTCAGATCCCACAAGGTGGGGGCTCAGTCCCACAAGACTGCCCTTCCCTTCCGATGGCAACCACAAGCCCAAGAGTTTGACTTTGCTGTGAGCTGTGATGCTACGGCACTCTACTGAGGGAGACAAAGTGAAACTGTCTCAAAAAAAAAAAGACACTTCCCACTTTGGAGATTTCAAGGCTTTTAGGAGTTGTGTACTAGGAAATGGATGAAGACCAAATAGGTATTTCAGAATATCACATCCTCTCTCCTTTTCTGTGTATGTGCTTGTGTGTACATACACATACTCGCATACACAATAAAATGATGCATATACGTTATTATCTTCTTTCCTTTGCTAGACTCCTTAGAGTACATTGAGACGTGATGCCCCTGCACCCCTAGATGTTTCCATGAGCATGTCCTAGAAACAAGGACATCCATGTACATGGCATTTCACTGTACTGTTATCTATGCTGTGGTTCTTACTCAAATTTTGCTTGTTGTCCCAATATTGTTCTTCATGTTAAGGGCCTAAAACCTTCCCCCTTCTCCCCTTCCAGAACAAAAGGCCTATTTGGTCCTGCCTCAAGAGTTCCTCTGGGAAGCAACCAGTGAAATCTTCCTCTCCCTACACCCAAGATAAAAACAAGCCCCCAGCTACCCTCAGTGCAGCCACCATCTTTGCCCAGATGAGTCTCTGAACCCCTTTCATTAAACTTGTCCTGAACCTCTCCCAGTCTCTCTGGGTTCACCGCTGAGCCCCTCTCACTTTAACAGCACCTTTCTCTAATCCAGATTCACACTTTGGTTGTGTCATGGCTCCTTTGTTACCTTTGTGGGAGAATATTTCCACAGTCCTAATTTGTCTTCTTGACTTTGGCTTTCTGCAGAGTGCAGGCCATTTTGTAGAAACTCTCTCAATGTGGGTTTGTTCTCATGATTTAATTCAGATGATAGACTTTTTGGCAGTAAGATAGCAGAGTGAAGTTATGTCCTGATCTGTTACATGATCCCCATGCTGTTCTTTCAGTCTTCTGTCCCCCTACCCTCTGCCCCACTGAATTTTCTTTAAATCTCTCATTACCTGGTACACTTTCCTGAGCTCCTCTCCACCTCAGGTTGTGTTGTTAGGCCTCAGACGTATCAGGAGATCACAGCAGGCTCTATCTGAGGGTGCAGTAGGGCAGGCCAGGAGCAGAAGGAAGTACAGCAGCCGGCAGTCAACAAGGTCTGCACAAAGCCCAGTAGCCAGAGCTCAGAGAATGAGGGGGAAGTGATTTTGTATGAAGCTGAGAGGTGGGGCAGACTTCACCTGGCTTGCCAAGGAGATAGACTCAGCAGGAAAGAGCTTTGGGTTCTGCTAGAATGTCTTCAGTGGGCATGCATGGGGGAGTATCCATGTGTATGTCAAGATTCATCCCCCCTGAACTGGTGGTGAGGAATGTGAAATGCCAAGGTTTGGGGGCTCTGCAAAAGACCACACTCTTACTGCATTTGGGGCAAACTGGATACAGTTTTAGAACCAAAGACCCCTTCTCCAAGGCCTGGGCAGCTCGGTAGCACTGGCCCATATACGAGGCCAAGGCATCCAAGCAGCCTTCTGGGAACTCAGGCCCATCCTCTCCACTCACAGGGCTGACCTTGCTGGCTTCAGCCAGTCGGGACCGGCTGATCCACGTGCTGAATGTAGAGAAGAACTACAACCTGGAGCAGACCCTGGACGACCACTCCTCCTCCATCACAGCCATTAAGTTTGCCGGTGAGCCCCTTTCCTCCTCCTCCTTGTGCCTCATCCCACGGGCTCCTTTGCTTGTAAGCAAGCAAATACTCCCTCCAGGAGTAGCCAGGAGTAGCCAGGAAAGGGAGAAGCGAACTCTGGATTCAGACCCAGCTGGAGCCAAAGGTCGAAGATTGAATCTTTTGAGATTTTCAGCATTGCCTTTTTCTCTTGGCAGGATCTTGGGTGCTATTGTGCCCCTGGAAAGACATTTCTCCTTTCAGTCGATTTTGGCAGAATTGGGGACTGACCTCCCTTGTCCTGACTGGAAGCACCTGCCCTTCCCAGAAGCAGTTACTGAGACTAGGGCTTTGGAGTGTGTTCTTGAGACAGTTCTTTTTTTTTTTTTTTTTTGACAGAGTCTCACTATGCTGCCCTGGGTAGAGTGCTGTGGCATCACAGTTCACAGCAACCTCAAACTCCTGGGCTTAAGCGATTCTCTTGCCTCAGCCTCCCAAGTAGCTGGAACCACAGGCACCCACCACAACACCCAGCTATTTTTTGGTTATAATCGTCATTGTTATTTGGCAGGTCTGGGCTGGATTCAAACCTGCCAGCTCTGGTGTATGTGACTGGCGCCCTAGTCGCTGAGCCACAGGCACCAAGCCCTTGAGACAGTTCTGACTGATGTCTCCCTTGTCCACACCTTCCTCTGCCCTGATCTAGGAGGACTGGCATTAGGAGAGTGTGGGTCCTCAAAAGGAAATCAGGATGCCGATCCTGTGGCAGGGTGAGATGTACACTGCTAACCTGGGCAGGAAAACAAATGGTTTGAAGGATTGCTGGAGGCTACTTCTGTGCCTCCTCACAGCAGCATGGACTCCTCCCAGCTGGTATCCCCTTCATACCTGGTTTGCATTAGAGCTGCAGATCTGGGAAATGCACATTCTGGGACCTTGCCTAAGGCTGTCCTCTAAATCCCGCGCTCAGCCAGAAAATGGAAGGGATTCCTGTGAGGCTGGAAGGAGTTAGCAGAGAGATAGATCCTTGGCCCTAAGGTGTTCCCAGGGGAGGGGAGGCAGGCCTGTGGGGGTTTAACTCATCAAAACCCAAGAACATGTTCAAACTATATTCAAAGAGTATTTGTAGCAAGAGTACATTCACTGACTGTAAATTACTATGAACAATTATTTTTTGCATATAATCTCATGAATGAGATTCACAACATTCTCAGAGTTTTGTTTTGTTTTGTTTTTCCAGTTTTTTTTTGGCCGGGGCTGGGTTTGAACCTTCCACCCTCAGTATATGGGGCCAGCGCCCTACCCACTGAGCCACAGACGCCGCCCTTCTCAGACATCTTTAAAAACTGTTTGAATAATCCCATTCCGTGGGATATAGATAGTTGGAATAAATCAGTAAATCTACTCTAACAGCTTGACTTGGGTAGCAGTGACCTTACCCTTAGTGAATGGTCTCAATCCAGGGGAGGTAATGACTAGCCCAAGAGTCAGTACTTAGGGTAACCTTGTAAAGAACGTGAAGCCTGCAGGGCATGGTGGCTCACACCTGTAATCCTAGCACTCTGGGAGGCCGAGGTGGGTGGATTGCTTGAGCTCACAAGTTCGAGACCAGCCTGAGCAAAAAGTGAGACCCTGTCTCTACTAAAAATCCAGGCAAGAGGATCACTTGAATCCAAGAGTTGGAGGTTGCTGTGAGCTATGATGATGCTACGGCACCCTCTCCTGGGTGACAGAATGAGGGTGTGTCTCAAAAAAAAAAGGTTTAAAAAAAAAATGGCAAATAACAAAAGCAACAATGCTATAATACTTTATGGTGCTTACCACAGGACAGTGTACAGACAGGAAGTGGGGAGCAGGGCCAGAGCTGAGTGTTTGACAGCTTTGCCTCTGGCGCCAGAGATTGCCTGGGTTCGGTCCTGGCCCGGAGACTCTGTGCCTCTGAGCCCATGTTCACATGTACAGCGGGGTAGATGGTGAGCATTCTGGAAGCTCAGGCATGTGCTCAGGGCCTGGCCAAGGGCACCTGGGGATGTTCTGATTGTTCTTGCTGGCGTGAGCCTCCCCACCTGTCGCGACTTGTTCCCGTCTCGGTGCTGCTGCTCGGGTCACCCATCCAACTCCCATATTGGAGATGGCATTTCTTCAGTGCCCCTGGCTTTGTTTGCCTATATACCCTTGCTCTGCACTACATCAGTGGCTCCTCACATAGACAGCTCCCATCTGGGCGCATCACCCACTGCACCTTCTCCAGGAAGCCCTCCTTGATCCTAGCAAAGTTGTCTGATTGCCCTTGCAATGCAGTTCCCTAGCTAGGGTCCCCTGAGAGTGTGGCCCAGTCCTGAGTAATGCCTTACTTACCTCCTCCTCCCCTAGGCAACAGAGACATCCAGATGATCAGCTGTGGGGCCGACAAGAGCATCTACTTCCGCAGTGCCCAGCGGGTATGGTGGGGTATGTCCTCCTTGGGGCTGGGGTGAGGGGGCTTGCCAGGCTTGTCCTCTGAAGGTCCTGCTTGTCCTACCAGGCTTCAGATGGACTACACTTTGTCCGTACCCACCACGTGGCAGAGAAAACCACCTTGTATGACATGGACATTGACATCACCCAGAAGTACGTGGCCGTGGCCTGCCAGGACCGTAATGTGAGGTGAGGAGCGGCCCTGGGCCCTTATTGGCCCACCTGGTTTCTGAACAGGCTGATATGGCCTGTCTGCTTTCCTCCTCCTGCTCATCTGGTCCCTGATAAGGTGGGAGGAATGGAGGGACCCAGCAGATGTTTCTTAGAAGCTGGGCTCTTGGGTGGTGCCTGTGGCTCAGTGAGTAGGGTGCTGGCCCCATATACCAAGGGTGGTGGGTTCAAACCCAGCCCCGGCCGAACTGCAACAAAAAAATAGCCGGGCGTTGTGGCGGGCGCCTGTAGTCCCAGCTGCTCGGGAGGCTAAGGCAGGAGAATCACCGAAGCCCAAGAGCTAAAGGTTACTGTGAGTCCTGTGACAAAAAAAAAAAAAAAGAAGCTGGGCTCTCCTAGGAGCCTTTGTGAGGTGACTGAGAGATTCATTCACCTGCATTCCCTGAACCCCTAGCAGGGCTGGAAGGTGCCAGGGTCATGGCAGTGACCGGGGCAGCCCCAGACCCTCCTTCACAGAGTTCACAGTCCAGTGAAGGGAGCAGACAGTGACAGTACAGAGTGGGCAGGGTTGGAACAGAGAGAGGGTCTCTGTGGAGACCCCTGACCCTCTGGGGATCAAGCTGGAGGAAGGGACATCTGAGCTGAGTCTGGGGAGGCTATGCAGGAGTAAGCAGGGGCAGGCAGAGAGAGCGTGCACAGGGCAGATCATGCAGGGAACCTCTCAGTCTCCTCCGCTGGCTCACTGTGATGGGGTGGCAGCCATTAAGCTTTGTGGTTTCACTGCCATGACCCTGGCACCTTCCAGCCCTGCTAGGGGCTCAGGGAATGCAGGAAACTCAGATTTCAGCCCAGGCCTTAGATGGGGACAAGAGGTAGCAGGGGACTTCCAGGGAAAAGGAAGGCAACAGGAACCAGAGGACAATAGGGAGAGGGTGGGCAGGGCCCTGATGGCTGTGGCTGCCCCTTCCCCCAGGATCTACAACACCGTGAGTGGAAAGCAGAAGAAGTGCTACAGGGGCTCCCAGGGAGATGAAGGCTCCCTGCTGAAGGTGAGAAGCAGCCTGAGAGGAAGCCTCACGCAGACACCCAGACACAGGGCCCCTGTCTGTCTGCTGCCCTGACCAGCCACCTGAGACCTGGTGCTTAATCAAAGGTCCACACACTGGTCAGCACCCACTGAGGCCTGGTTAACCAAGGATGTTTGGGAGGGTGCCCTGACTGCTTTACCTTCCTTTTTTTTTTTTTTTTTTTGTCAGACAAGAGTTTCACTTTTTCTCCCTTGGTAGAGTGTCGTGGTATCATACTTCACAGCAACCTCAAATACCTGAGCTCAAGTGATCCTCTTGTCTCAGCCTCCCAAGTAGGTGGGACTACAGGCACCCACCACAATGCCCAGCTTTTTTATTTTTATTTTTTGGGACAGTGTCATTTTGTCACCCTCAGTTGAGAGCCATGGTGTCATAGCTTACAGCAACCTCAAACTCTTGGGCTGAAGCAATTCTCTGGCCTCAGCCTTGCAAGTAGCTGGGACTACAGGGCCACCACAATGCCCAGCTATTTTTAGAGATACGGTCTCACTCTTGCTCAGGCTGATCTTGAACTTGTGAGCTCAGGCAATCCACCTGCCTCAGCCTCCCAGAGTGCTAGAATTATAGGCGTGAGCCAATGAGCCCAGCCTACCTTCCCTTTTTTTTTTTTTTTTTTTGAGACAGAGCCTCAAGCTGTCACTCTGGGTAGAGTGCCATAGCATCACAGCTCACAGCAACCTCCAACTTCTGGGCTCAAGTGATTCTCCTGTCTCTGCCTCCCAAGTAGCTGGGACTATAGGTGCCTGCCACAAGGCCTGGCTATTTTTTGGTTTCAGCCATCGTTGTTTAGCGGGCCCAGGCTGAATTCAAACCCGCCAGCTCGGGTGTATGTGGCTGGCACCTTAGCCACTTGAGCCACCAAGCCATACCTTCCTTTTTAAAATAAGAGACAGAGGGCTTGGCTCCTATAGCTCAAGCAGCTAAGGCGCCAGCCACATACACCACAGCTGGCGGGTTCGAATCCAGCCTGGGCCTGCCAAACAACAATGACAACTTCAACCAAAAATAGCCAGGCATTGTGGCGGGCGCCTGTAGTCCCAGCTACTTAGGAGGCTGAGGCAAGAGAATCACTTAAGCCCAGGTTGCTGTGAGCTGTGACACCATGGCACTCCTACCCAGGGTGATAGCTTGAGGCTCTGTCTCAAAAAAACATAAATAAATAAGAGACAGAGGCCAGGCCAGTGGTCACACCTGTAATCCTAGCACTACAGGAGGGCAAGTTGGGAAGATCCCTTGAGCTTAGGAGTTTGAGACCAGCCTGAACAAGAGTGAGACCCTGTCTCTACTAAAAATAGAAAAACTAGCCAGGTAATGAGGCAGGCACCTGTAGTCTCAGCTACTTGGGAGGCTGAGGCAGGAGGATCCCTTGAGCCCAATAGTTTGAGATTGCTGTGAGTTATGACATCATGGCACCTACCCAAGGCAACAGAGTAATACTGTCTCTACAAAATAAATTAATAAAATAAAATAAAAGATGGGGTCTTGTTCTGTATCACATGCTGGAGTACAGTGGTATTGACAGAGCTTATTGTAACCTCAAACTCCTGGGCTCGAGCCATCCTCCCACCTCAGCCTCCCAAGTAACTGGGACTGCAAGCGTGCGCTGCCATGCCCTGGCCTTTTTATTTTTTGTAGAGATAGGGTCTTGCTCTGTTGCCCAGGCTGCTTGTAAATTCCTGGGCTCCCAGAGTTCTGCTATCACTGATAAGCCACTGCATCCTGCCTGCCTTACCTTTATCTACTGATCCCTTCCCCAAGTTGGGGGCATTTAAATTGGTACCTTAGAGAACAACAGGATATAGTGGGCAGAATCAGAGAGGCAGCAACTTGTCTCCTGGTTTGCCCTGCCAGACATGTGTTACTGAGGACAAGATGGTAACCTTCTCTGGACTAGAAGAGTTGTGAGTTCAGGCTCTGAGGTCAAACCCCAGCTTGCCTGGGGCTGCCTATGTGACCTTAGGCAAGCATCGTCTCTTGAGCCTATTTTGTCATCTGTAAAATGCACATAAAGACAGCTTCTTTCTTTTTTTTCTTTTTTTTTAAGGCAGTCTCAAGCTGTTGCCCTGGGTAGGGTGCCATGGCGTCACAGCCCACAGCAACCTCAAACTCTTGGGCTTAAGCAATTCTCTTGCCTCAGCCTCCCAAGTAGCTGGAACTACAGGCACCCGCTACAACACCCGGCTATTCCTTTGTTGCAGTTGTCATTGTTGTTTTAGCTGGCGTGGGCTGGGTTTGAACTACCCACTGAGCTACAGGCGCTGCCAAGACAACTTCTTTCATGAGGTGGCTCTATGGAAGAATTAAGTTTTTACCCATACCGTGCTCAGCATAAGGCCTGGCTCCCATTGTTACTATTGTGGTGGTGATTAATTTCTTCACCCATAAAATGGGGCCAGGGGTTCCTCCCCTACCAGGGTGGGTGTGGTGAACGTTCCCTGGAATAATTCCATCTACCGTGCATGTAGCACAAGGTGGGCCCAGTCACTGAGGTCTGGTTCCAGACCAAACTCAGTAGGGAATATATAGGCAGCCTGAGTGACATATAGGTTTCTTTCCTGTCAGGTCCAGGTGGACCCCTCTGGCACCTTTCTGGCCACAAGCTGCTCTGACAAAAGCATCTCAGTGATTGACTTTTACTCGGGCGAGTGCATTGCCAAGATGTTTGGCCATTCAGGTGGGAGTGCCTTTCTGCTTGGGACACCTCCCTACCCACCCGCACAGCCTGTGATTCAGAAGACAAGGGCATCTTCTCTGCTTTGTTTGCAGAGATCATCACTGGCATGAAGTTCACCTATGACTGTCGTCACTTGATCACAGTATCTGGAGACAGGTAGGACCAGCCTGGAGGCTGACCTGGCTGAGTCATCCTCTGGGAGTGGGTGGAACATACAAAGTGAGAAGATGAGGGGCTCAGACACCATGACCACCATGCGAGGCTCTGATAGATCTGCAGATCCTGGAGGAGGGCCTGGGGCATGGGACCTTGACTACACGGGGCCTCCCAACTCCCTCCCGTGTTCATTCCTCCTCCCCTTCCCGCATCTCTCCTTGGCCTCTGCAGCTGCGTGTTCATCTGGCACCTGGGCCCCGAGATCACCAGCTGCATGAAGCAGCACTTGCTGGAGATTGACCACCGGGACCAGCAGCAGCAGCAGCAGCACACCAAGGGCAGAAAGTGGAGCAACCACCCCAGGTCCTGGCATCCCCCATCCCTCATCTGTTCATCAGAGGGGTGTCCCCAGCCCTAGGCCCATGAGGAGTGATACTGGGGACATAGCCATGGCTGAGACAGCACTGGGCCCTGCCCACAGTACAGTGGAGGGGACAGACAAAATTCAAAGTTGCAGTAAACACATATGAGAAGGGTTTTGAAGTAGAAAAGCAAAGTGCTTGGTGAGCCTCTCAGCGCCATGAAGGGAGGAGGCCCTGACCCAGCCGAGGTGTGGAGGGAGGTGGTTAAGGAAGGGTATAGTGGAGCTGCGATATTGTTCTCTTATTCTTGATCGTTTTTAGTTTTTTTGTTTGTTTTGAGACAGTCTCACTCTCTTGCCCTGGGTTGAGTACCATGGTGTCATCATAGCTCACAGCAACCTCAAACTCTTGGATTCAAGTAACCCTCTTACCTCAGCCTCTCGAGTAGCTGGGACTACAAGCGTCCACCACAATGCCCGGCTATTTTTTAGAGATGGGGTCTCGCTCTTCCTTAGGCTGGTCTTGAACTCCTGAGCTCAAGTGATCCGCCTTCCTGGGCTTCCCAAAGTGCTAGGATTACAGGTGTGAGCCACCACACTCGGCCCAAGCACAAAACCTGTTTTGTTTTTGTTTTTTGTTTTGAGACAGAGTCTCACTATTTCGCCCTCAGTAAAGTGCTGTGGCATTCTAGCTCACAGCAACCTCAAACTCTTGGGCTTAAGCGATTCTCTTACCTCAGCCTCCCAGGTAGCTGGGACTGCAGGTGCCCACCACAACACCCGGCTATATATTTTGTTGTTGCGGTTGTCATTGTTTTAGCTGGCCTGGGCCAGGTTCAAACACGCCAGCCTTGGTGTATGTGGCCAGCACCCTACCCACTGAGCTATGGTTGTCACCCATGTTCTTTTTTTTTTTTTTTTTTTTTTTTTTTTTAGGCAGAGCCTCAAGCTATCCCCCTGAGTAGAGTGCTGTGGCATCACAGCTCACAGCAACCTCAAACTCCTGGGCTCAAGCGATTCTCCTGCCTCCGCCTCCCAAGTAGCTGGGACTATAGGCACTTGCCACAACACTCGGCTATTTTTGGGTTACAGCCATCATTGTTGTTTGGCAGGCCCGGGCTGGATTCGAACCCGCCAGCTCAGGTGTATGTGGCTGGCGCCTTAGCTGCTTGAGCCACAGGCACCTAACCCGTATTCTAGTTTTTAATTTTAGGCTTTGGTTGGAGGAGTTGCACATTTTGAGGGGGAGATTTTGGTTTTTTTCTCCATCTGCCTCTGCATTTGTCTCTGTCTGTGCCCATACATCATGAGGCTTTGCCATTGCCTTGTGCAGGCTCCCAAGGCCCCATGGGGACCAGGTGGACCACAGGCCACCTGTCGTGAAGTGTTCTTGTAAATATCACAGATCTGGGCATCAAAGGAGTGGGCAGATCCCTTTGGTTCTTGGTGTTAAGACTCCTTCCATACACAGCTATAATCCCAGCTGCAGTGTCCACTCATGTCAAATGTGTTTACATTTCCTGTAGTCCAAAGGAGCCACAATCTCAGGGCCACCACCTGAAGGGAGCCCAGGACCACCACCCCACCATCCGCTTTGCTTTCTGTCCCATTGCTGTGGCCCTTGGAGAATTTGTCTCATTTCTGAGCCCAGCCTTTGTTATACCTCATTCACTGCGGCAATGTGTTTCTTTTGGGGGAGGGGGCGTGTCAAGTGAGACTGCCCGGTACCATCTTGACCAGAAGCCAAGAATATTTTCACATGGAGCTTAGCACACGGTGTGGCCCTGGGCACATCCCCACCACCCCATTTACCTGTGCTCTTAACCTATTGTCCTCGTTTCTGGCTTTAGACAGGAGACATATGTATCTGTCCCCAGAGAGATTCGCTCCCTAAGCCCTGGAGAGCAGACAGAGGATGAGCTGGAGGAAGAATGTGAACCGGAAGAGTTGCTGAAGACCCCATCCAAAGAAAACCTGGATCCAGGTCAGAAAGGGGCCCGTTTGCAACTGTGTCAGTGTGAAGAAGCTTTGTGGCAGTGCCTAGTGCACCCTGAAGCTTGATAATCATGTCAGTCAACACTCTTTCAGGCTGGACAGACACGGTAGCTCCCGCCTGTAATCCCAACACTCTGGGAGGCTGAGGTGGTTAGATCCCTTGAACTCAGGAGTTCAAGACTAGCCTGAGCAAGAGTGATACTTCATCTCTACTGAAAATAGAAAACCATCTAGGCATTTTGGTGGGTACCTGTAGTCCCAGCTACTTGGGAAGCAAGAAGATTTCTTGAGCCCAAGAGTTTGAAGTTGCTGTGAGCTATGATGATGCCACGGTATTCTATCCAGGGCAACAGAGTGAGACCCTGTCTCAAAAAACAAGAAACAACAAACACAAAATCTCTTTCAATGTTATAGCAACAAGATTCTTTATGGCTTTAGCTGGAAAGGGAATTTTTGGTTCATGTATCTGAAAATTTAAGAGGACTGGCTTCAAGCATGGCTGGGTCCAGGTAGTGAGGGGATGTTAAGAGGAAGATAATTTTCTCCATCTTTTGGCTCTGCTTTTCTTTTTTTTTTTTGGCTGGGGCTGGGTTTGAACCCACCACCTCTGGCACATGGGGCCGGCGTCCCACTCCTTTGAGCCACATATGCCGCCTGGCTCTGCTTTTCTTAATGGTGGCTTTGCTCTCAAGCAGACTCTTTCTTTTCTAGAGGAAAAGTTACCCCTAGCAGCAGCAGGTTTTAGAAAACTGTAGAGAAGAGAGCTCCTCTTTCCTAATAGCTCAAGCAAAGTCCTAGGGTTGTGACCCACGTTCCTGGTATGAATCATGTGCCCAATTCTGAGCCAATCACTGGGATTGTCCTGGCCTGAGTTATGTGATCAGTCCTGAGGGCAGAGGCTTTAGTTACCTTCACTCTAACCAGCAACTATAGGTGGGGAGTGTTAAGGGGTTGTGGCTGTCCTCGGAAAAACAGGATAGGGTTGTGTTAACCGGAAGGTAGACAGATTCTGTTGTTGGGCAGAAGGAGTAGTAGCTCAGCAACTTTCTAAAAGGCCAGGCTCCCTAAATTTCTACCCATCTGCACAGGCCCTCAGGGTTGCAAGACAGCTGCTTTAAGTTCCAGCCATCAGAAACATACTGAAAGAGGAGAGACCTTCTCTCCTGAGAATCTCCTTCAGAGAGGAAGCTCTTTCCCAGGATGCCCTAGCAGGCTTCCCTTAGGCCTCATTGGTCATGATGCCTCCAACTATGACAGGCTGGGAATAGCGACCAGCACTAGGTGCTTTCAGGGTGGGTGGTGAGCTCTCCAATAAGGGCAAAATAGGCAGGGGCTGACTGGCAGGCAATAGCAACATGAGAACTCAGCCATGGAAAATCAGACATTACACAGTAAGCTGCTTTTCCTTATTGCCACCCTCACACCCAACCCATTATCCTCTCTGGTTGGCTACTTGGACTAATTTAGTATGGATTCTTTTTTTCTTTTCTTTTCTTTTTTTTTTTTTTTTCCTGAAACAGTCTTACTCTGTTACCCTGGGTAGAGTACCTTGACATCACAGCTCACAGCAACCTCAAATTCTTGGACTCTTCAGCTCAAGTGATCCTCCTGCCTCAACCTCCCAATTAACTGGGACTACAGGCACCAGCCACAGTGCCCGGCTATTTTTTTATAGAGGGGGTCTCCCTCTGGCTTAGGCTGATCTCGAACCTGTGAGCTCAGGCAATCCACCTGCCTCCGCCTCCCAGAGTGCTAGAATTACAGACGTGAGCCACCGTATCCAGCCCCATAGTAGAGTTTTTTAAGTTTCTCTCCTCCAGGTGGACATTTATGCTTTTCACTGAAGCCATACTGATCACTCCTGAGCTTCCTCTGTGGGCACACGTGAAGGTTTGTCCAGGACAGAGGCCAAGGGTGACACTATTGGGTCCTGGGGTTAGGACATATTTTATTTTAAAAAAGAACCCCAAATACTTTTCAAATCCAGTTACTGCCCCACCCAGCATTGTGTTAGGCTCCTTGTTTTGTTTTGTTTTGTTTTGTTTTGAGACAGAGTCTCAAGCTATCATCACCCTGGGTAGAGTGCTGTGGTGTCACAGCTCACAGCAACCTCAAACTCCTGGGCTCAAGCGATTCTCTTGCCTCAGCCTCCCAAGTAGCTGGGACTACAGGCTCCCACCACAACACCTAGCTATTTTTGTTGTTATTGTTGTGGTTGTCATTGTTGTTTTAGCTGACCCAGGCTGGGTTTGAACCCACCAGCCTCAGTGTATGTGATCAGCGCCCTACCCACTGAGCTATGGGCACTGCCCATGTTAGGCTCTTCATTCCTGCACACTTTCTGGCTACCATTTGGTAGTACCACAGGTTAAGCATTTAGTCTTGGGTCAGACTTATAAGTAGAACATTGTGTCCCTTATTTAATTTGCATTTCCCTGACAGTTCATGGGGCTGAGCATCTTGTGATCTGTCGCTCCCTGTATACCTCTTGGGAGAACTGACACTGTGTGTGCTGCCCATTCATCTATTAGGTGTTTGTCCCTTTTCATGGACTCTGATGTGTCTCCCCAGATCCTCGGTGCCTGCTGACCAATGGCAAGCTGCCGCTCTGGGCAAAGCGGCTGGTGAGTCTTCCAGGAGAGTGGGACGCCTCGGGGCTGGTAAAGGAGGGTGCCCTTCCCAGCTCTTCTTTCTTCTGGGACCCATTCAGTCTCAGCTTAGACAGCCCTTCATTCATGCACGCCCCATCCCAGGCGTCATTCTGGCGGTTGGAGATACAGCACTGAGCAAGGTGAACACAGCCTCTCCCTCGCAGGCTCACTTGCTGGTGCGGTGAGTGACAATATCCACATTTACTCAGCATATTTAAATCGGTTGTTGAGTTGATCAAGAAGGAAAATAACGTGCTGGGGAGGGCAACTTTTTTTTTTTTTTAGAGACAGAGTCTCATTTTATGGCCCTCGGTAGAGTGCCTTGGCATCACACAGCTCACAGCAACCTCCAACTCCTGGCTTAAGCGATTCTCCTGCCTTAGCCTCCTGAGTAGCTGGGACTACAGGCGCCTGCCACCATGCCCGGCTATTTTTTTGTTGCAGTTCGACCAGGGGCGGGTTTCAACCCACCACCCTTGGTATATGGGGCCGGCGCCTTACCGACTAAACCACAGGTGCTGCCCTGGGGGCTGGCAATTTTTGGTAAACAGAAAGAGCCTCACTGGGAAGATGATATTTGGGCAGAGTCAAAGCAAGTGAGACATGGGGAAGAATGTTCTAGGCAGAACAGTCCTCATGTTCAAAGTCTAGAAGGCAGGATTATGCTTAGCATGTTCCAGGAAGAGCAGGGGGGCTGAGCTGCCTGATGTGGGGTAGATGAGGGGCAGAGTGGGGGGGAAAGGGCTCAGGTAACAGGGCCAGACAGAGCAGGGCACGTGGGCTGTGGGGAGTTCCCTCAGCACTGCTCATCCTGCCCCGTGTTTTTTCCCACTTAGCTCCTGAGATGGAGCCGAGGGTGGCCTCTGAGCTGAGGAAGGCTATGCTCCAACTCAGTGTCACAGGTCTATGTGGGAAACAGACTAAGGAGCCACCAGTGACCCAGGCAGGCAGGTTAGATGCTGGACCAGGAGGAAATAGATTCCAGATTGATTTCAAAGGGAAGCCAATCAATTGCACATAAGGGAAAGAGAAGAACCAAGATGATAGAATTGAATGAGTGGGTACAGTGGCTGCGGCCTATAGTCCCAGCTACTTGGGAGGTGAGGTGGGAAGATCACTTGAGGCTAGGAGTTGGAAGCCCACTTGGGCGGTACAGTGAGACCCCACCTCAACAAAACAAAGGAAAACCCAGCAACGAATGATTTTTGATTTAGACTAGTAGGTTACTCAACAGCATGGTCCAGCTGTGCCACCAGATCTTTTCTGCGCCCCCCTACCTTCTTTCCTCCCCTTCTGCCCCTTCTTAACCCTGCAGGGATGGGGGTGGGATTGGTGTGGGACTGCTCCCCCACACACCAGCGACCACTGGTCTTTAAGAAAATTATCTTTTGGGCAGCGCCTGTGGCTCAAAGGTGTTAGGGCGCTGGCCCCATATACCAGAGGTAGTGGGTTCAAATCCAGCCCCGGCCAGAAACTGCAAAAAAAATAATAAAAAAAGAAAATTATCTTTTAGGCTCGGTGCCCTTGGCTCAAGCGGCTAGGGTGCCAGCCACATACACCTGAGCTGGTGAATTTGAATCCAGCCCAGGCCCGCCAAACAACGATGGCTGCAACCAAAAAGTAGCTGAGTATTGTGGCAGGCACCTATAGTCCCAGCTACTTGGGAGGCAGAGGTGAATCGCATAAGCCCAGAAGTTGGAGGTTGCTGTGAGCTGTGATGCCACAGCACTCTACCCAGGGTGACAGCTTGAGGTTCTGTCTCAAAAAAAAAAAAAAATTATCTTTTAAAAAGTAGGTGAGCGTTCTTCCTATTTTTCTTTGTCTCTCTCACTCCCTGCTCTCTGCTCTTTCTCTTACTCATCTCTTCCCCCCACTCTCTTCCCTCTAATATAAAATAAATTTATACTTTTATATCCTAAAAATAAAAAATAGCCTGGAAGCAGAACCCTAAATATGAGGTCTGAGAGTTTATTTGAGGAACAGTATTTTTTTTTTTATTTTGAGACAGAATCTCAAGCTGTCGCCCTTGAGTAGATTGCCATGGCCTCATAGCTCATAGCAACCTCCAACTCGGGCTCAAGTGATCCTCTTGCCTCAGTTTTTCTATTTTTTAGTGGAGACAGGGTCTTCATTTTGCTCAGGCTGGTCTCGAACCCATGAGCTCAAGCAATCCACCTGCCTCGGCCTCCCAGAGTGCTAGGATTATAGGCATGAGCCACCACGTCCGGCAAGAAACAGTGTTTTACCTGCACCTCAAGTCAAGGCCTAAATGTCAGCTCCTCAGGAATAGCCTCCCCTGCAGACCAGATCCGAGCACCTGGCTGTGCTCGGCAGGCCCCTCCAAGCTTCTTTCTGTCAGGACATAATATAAATGAAATGACATTCAAGAAACAGCCTAGCACACTTACAGGCTCAACTGTTCACGTGTATTATCTCGTTTAATCCTCACTGAGCTACAAGCTTCTCTTCTCTCCATTTCATAAATAGGGTAACTGAGGCCCAGAGAGGTTAAGTAACTTGTCCAGGGTTACACAACTAGGCATTAGAGGGTATAAGATTGAGCCCAGGTGGTCTGGGTGCAGAGCTGTGTTCTCAAACCACCACCACTGTCTGAAACAGCAGCTTTGGGAGGAGGCAAAGTCTGGGTAGGGGCTATGAACATGAAGTAGCCGTGTTGCAGTTGTGTTTGGATGGCAGCGCTAACAGAACCTGTAGGTGAAATACACCATGAAGTATAAGAGACAGAATAAGAGAGAGGAATGAAGGATGATCCTCAAGTTTGGGGGCTGAGCAACTGGAAAGAGCAACAGATAGGAAGGCTTTAGGAGCCGTGGGTCCGGGGAAAATCGGGGGTTGAGTTTTCAACATGTTAACTTTGAATGTAGTGCAACCACCTGTACAATTCTGACATTTAAGAGAAAGTTTCAAGCTAGAGATAAATGTCTAGAGGTTGTTTCTAACCGGTGTGTAAAGCCTAGAGACTGGATGAGGTCTGTGTAGTGTCTGTGGCCCTCTTGGAGTTGGTGAACTCTTAGCTGGCTGCCTGACTGTCCCAAATCCTTCAAGCTAGGAGATGAAGACGTGGCAGATGGCTCAGCCTTCCATGCCAAACGCAGCTATCAGCCACACGGCCGCTGGGCAGAGCGGGCTGATCAGGAGCCCCTCAAGACCATCCTGGATGCCCGGGACCTGGATTGCTACTTTACCCCTATGAAGCGTGAGAGTCTGGAGGATTCTCTTCTGGTCACAGTGGAGCCACAGAACCTGGCATGCCTGCTGAATGAGGTACATCTGCCCACCCCAGCCCAGCCTGCAGCCCCTGTACCATGACTGTACACCCAGCAGTTGGGGCCTTAGTGCTCTGGTTTTGAAAATAGGGCTGACTCCCACTCCATGGGTACAGGGAGTATATGATGACATGGTGAAGGGCAAGCAGGTGAGTCCCAGACCTGGTGTACAGTGAGATTTCCCAGGAAGACAGAGAAATCACTGTCACTTATGGATTAATAGGTTGGGCCCAGCCGAGCATAGTGGTTCACACCTGTAATCCTAGCACTCTGGGAGGCTGAGACAGATGAACTGTTTTAGCTCAGGAGTTCAAGACCACCCAGAGCAAGAGCAAGACCCCCATCTCTACTAAAAATAGAAAACTAGCTGGGCATTGTGGCAGGTGCCTATAGTCCCAACTACTCGGGAAGCTAAGGCAAGAGGATCACTTGAACCCAGATGTCTGAGGTTGCTGTGAGCTCTGACACTATGGTACTCTACCCAGGGCAACAGAGTGAGACTCTGTTTCAAAAATTAAATTAAAAAAAAAAAAAAAAAAAGAACTTGAGCCCATGAGAAGGCCTGTACCTAAGTAGAAGACTCTTGAGTAGATAGAGCCCTGGCCCTCCCCCTTTCTGGCTGTATGACTGGGAGTAAGAGGCTTATCTCTCTGAACTTGAGTTTTCTAAAAAGTCACCATAACTATCTCCTCTGCTTCAGAGGGCTTTTACAGAAATCTACTACAAAGAATAGGGCCTTGGCCCTTAGCACTCCCAGGCAGCTTTTGCTCTTATTCTCTATTTTCCAAACACAGTTCTTTTTTATCTTATTATATAAATTGTCTTCATTGTATAATATACATACAGTGATGTGCACAGGTCTTGGGTATATAGCCTGAAGCATTACTGGTGTAATTTATATGTAGCCACCACCCCAGTCAAAATATAGAGCATTTCTCGGCTCGGCATCCACAGCACAGTGGTTACAGCACCAGCCACGTACACCAAGGCTGGCGGGTTCGAACCCAGCCCAGGTCAGCTAAACAACAATGACAACCACAACAAAAAATAGCTGGGCATTGTGGTGGGCACCTGTAGACCCAGCTGCTTGGGAGGCTGAGGCAGGATTTGAGGTTGCTATGAGCTGTGATGCCATGGCACTCAACCGAGGGTGACATAGTGAGACTCTATCTCAAAAGAGAGAGAGAGCATTTCTTACTCCTAGAATATCCCCTTGTGCTCCTCCCCGTCAGTATCCCCACCCAAGATAGCCACTGTTATAGCCTCTCACAACAGTGAGAGTGGATTGGTTTGCCTGTTCTTGAACTTCATGTAGACACACCCCAGGAGGGTCAGACCTCTTATTACACTGGTTCTGAACCTTCCTAATTCCGCGGCTCTTTAATACAGTTCCTGTGGGGCGTGACCCACAGGTTGAGAACCGCTGTCTTAGATGTTTGGACCTATAGCTATACCTTATCTGTGAGGGGACTTATAACACAGGGGAGCGCAGAATGAGCTCACAGGTGGTGAGCGGGACACTTGCCACAGGCCTGGCTCACATCATCCCTATTCTGCTACTGTTGGCCCTGGGTGCTGTGGCTGCCTCAGAATCGCCGTGCTCTCTTCACCTCGTAGTCAGAAAGTCCCCAGGAGAATAGCTGCGGGCATCCCTCCTTCCTGTCTCAGCAGAGGGAATCATCTGAGGCCAGTGAGCTCATCATCTACTCCCTGGAGGCGGAAATGACAGTCAGAGGGACAGACAGGTGGGTGTCCTTTGCACCAAAAGGAGCCTTAGTGGGAGGGAGGAAGCCTCAGCTGATAGGTACACCCTAAGGGCCCATGCTCTGCTTTCCCAGTGGGCCTGTGGGAATGGGGACAGGTGAGGCCTAGATGCGACAGGCATCTAGCCCTGTGGTCTCAGAGGCAGCCTTGGTTTCCGTGGCTCCCAGGGGAAAGGGGCATTTGGAGGAGGTATGAGGGGTTGAGGCAGTGCTCCCCTAGGAGTAGGGTGTGGGTACCTAGGGCTTCTGGGTATTTACAAGCCAGTGTGGGTCACTGCTTTCTCTCTCTCCACGCCCACCGGCGCTACAGCGAATACTGCAAGGAGGCAGAGGAAGGGCTTGGGGACCAGCATGGTGACTCCTACCTCAGGGTCTCCTCCATCAGCTCAAAGGATCAGAGCCCACCTGAGGGTGAGTGGGGCAGGCAAAGACCCTGTGATGGCCTTGTTGATTCAGCCCTTTCCTGAGCGCTGAGAGTGACTTTGACCCAGTCCTCCTAAAGCCCAGAGGCTGCACAGCACACAGATGTGGGCCTTGCTGTTTCCTGAGGATCCAATAGCCCAGCTGCCCACTGGCTGAGGACCCAGCTCTGCTACTTCCGTGATGCACACAACTTTGCTTGTCCATAGAAATGGGGGGCAGGCACTGTGATCATCCTGTTCTCCACAGAGAAGCCCAGAGAAACTGAGCCACTTGCCCTGCTCTCCCAAAGAACCCTAGTCCTGACCCCACGCTCTGCCCCTTCAGACTCGGAGGACTCAGAGGCTGACTTGGAGTGCAGCTCTGCCACTGCCCATTCCTCCCCTCCACAGCCTGACCCAGACCCTTGGTTTGCCATGGCAACACCCCCAACACCAGGTAAGCAGGGCCAGACATACCAGCCAGGGCCCAGAGTAAGAGGCTTGCCTCTCCGGGCTTGGGTTTCTAAAAAGTCATCATAACCATGTCAGGCTTTTACAGGAATCTGGTGCTGTCTTAGGGGTGGTCACCGCATGTATCCACTGGCTGCACACCAGCCCTGGACTTGGTGCTCACTGAGCCTCAGTCCCCTGGAGGGCCAGGAGTCTTTGCTTCTCAGGCTGGTTGCAACAGGGTGTGTGATGGGCGAGTCCAGCTTTCTCTAGTGTCAGGTGGCATCTGCCGTGACTCACGATGTTGACAGTTTTTCTCCCGCCCTCCCTCCCCTATCACCTCTCCCTAGAATGCCCAGGTACCACAGAAGAAGATTTGTCCCAGCCTGAGGGGCTGGGCTTGTCCAACAGCTCCCTGCCCCAGACTCCTGAACAGGAGAAGTTCCTCCGCCACCACTTTGAGACACTTACTGACTCCCACCCTGGAGGTAGGACCTGCCCTACTCTGAACCCTGCCTGGGCTGTCCGTCCAGTCTGGGCAGTGTGGACACGGCTAAAGTGGGGCTGTCCCTGGCAGGGCGGGGTGGGGAGCATGCCTTTCCTCTTAAGGACCGAGCCGCACAGCTCTCTCTCCCTCTCCCTGCTTTGTTTGCTCCTGGGCATACGTGTTGCCTTTGTTGTTGGGGTTTTCTGGGGATCTCCCTGCTGCTCGGTAGGTCTGCCTGGGTCCAGGCCTAGTTGACTCTGAGGGTCCCCTTGGCATCGTCCCCTAGAGCTCTTCCATGGGTCCCTAAGAGACCTAAAGGCTTCTGAAGCTGAAGACTACTTCAATCCCCGACTGAGCATCTCAGCCCAGTTCCTCTCAAGCCTCCGGAAGACATCCAGGTAGAAGCTGGTAAACCCTCACCCCTCCCTCCAGCTTCCCATATACCCTCCCCCCTTATGCAGGGCTGTGTCCCTCAGGCACCCCAGGGTAGGCTGAGTGAGTAGCCTTCTCCCACCTGGCTTCCTCCCCATAGGTTCCCCCACACCTTCCCTCCCCAGCTGCCCCAGCACCTCATGAAGTCTTCAGAGGTCAAGCCCACAGACAGAGGGGGAAGCCAGTCCAGAGCAGAGCCCCTGAGAGCAGGTATTGGCTATACCTCCCCAGATGGGACCAATGTGAGTATGGGAGCGCCCTCCCTCAGACACTGGGCTGAGAGCCGAGGGCCTCAGCCTCATCTCAGAGCTGTGCTTATAGATCCTCTCAGTGGGGGAGGCTGAGGGGACCCTGGTGCCCACTGAACAACCCTGGGTTTCTCAGCAAGCAGCCCTGGGTGCCCAGCTAATCTGTGGGGTGGGTCCATTCAGACTCTGCAGCCCCTCCACCTCCCACCCCATGGACCCTGCCCATCAGCTCCACAGCTGGCTGTGAGAGCGCCATCTGCTTCCTTTTCAGCTCCCTGCCTGACAGACCTGGCGCCCCGTGTCCCTTCCTCTTCAGTGCTGCCCACTGACAGGAAGCCTTCAGCGCCAGCATCGGTGTCCACCCTAGGCCTAGCTCAGGGTATCCGCATTCCCTCCACCTGTTCCTACATGGAGGCTACTGCCAGCTCCCGGGCCAAGGTGTCACGCAGCATCTCCCTTGGGGACAGTGAGCGCCCCGTCATGGCTGAGCTGGCCAGGCCCCTCCGAAGGCCGTCATCCATGGGGGAGCTGGCCTCCCTGGGCCAGGAGTTCCAGGCCATCACTACCACACCAACACCCAATTCAGATAGTGAGGGTCAAGAGCCCGCCGTGCACTCCTGGGGCAACCATGATGCCCGTGCCAGCCTGAGACTGAGCCTGTCAAGTGTCTACGACAGGCTGCTCTTGCCCCAACCCCTGCCAGACCCACCCACCACCTGTGTCTGGTCCCAGGAGCCTGTAGACTCTCAGTCTGATGTCACAGTCACAACAGCCAGCTTCCCGGACCCTGGGCCTGTGGACGTGAGCACCCTGAGGTTCCACGGCTCTGCTTTTCTCCCAAGGCTCCCAGCCTGTGAGCCCCGCGACCCGCCTGCCCACCCTAACATCCTCCAGCTTTCAGAGGCCAGGTCTGAGGCTCCTAGTAACACCATCACCCTCCTGGAGCACTCCCCTGGTGAGTACCACTCTGGGAACAAAGCACTGTCCCCTAAGCTCAGCCCCCGTGCTAGTTGGCTGGACTCCAGAGGTAGTCACTTGACCCAGCCACAGGGACTGTGCCATTCATTCCTTCATTCAGTTACTTAAGTATTTAATGAGCATTTGGTACCTGTTGGGATTTTTTCTAGGCCCTGGGGACATGGGACATGATGGTAAGCAAAACAACAGAAAAGCGTCAAATGTATCATGAAGTGACATGTGCTGGAGAGAGAGATAAGGGGGTTAGGGAGTGAGAAGGGTGTCAGTGGTTGCACTTCTGGGTGCTGAGAAAAGGCTTCAGGGAGAAGGTTGCATTTGAGCAGAGACCTGCAGGAGGGGAAGGAAGGGCACGTGGGGACTAAGGGAAATGTTCCAGACAGAGGGACAATACCTGCAATCAGGCCAGCCAGCCTGGCCTCTCAGACCAGCTGGAAAGTAGCTGCATCTTGCTCATCGCATCCTCTTTACCACAGATGTGCTGAGACTGAACTGGGGCAGCCCTGGGCACTGGGGTGAGCCTGGGGTGCCAGCTGAGACCCTGCCCCCTGCTCCTCTTGAGCCAAGCAGTGTAGGGAACATCTTGCACAGGCTGCAGACTGCCTTCCAGGAAGCGCTTGACCTCTACCATGTGGTAAGCCAAGGCTCAGGGAAAGGGTGGAGGGGACTCCTTGGGCTACCAGGCCCAGGTGGCCCTGACAAGGTCGCCTTCCCTCACAGCTGGTTTCCAGTAATCAAGTGGACGCCGGGCAGCAGCAGGTGCAGACTGAGCTGGCCTCCACCTTCCTCTGGATCCACAGCCAACTAGAGGCCAACAACTGGCTGGTTGGAACTGACACGACCCCAGCTCAGGCCCCGCCCAGCCCCAGGCCCCCCTCCCCACCGACCCTGTGCCCCCTGGCCAGCCCCGACTTGCATGCCCTGCTGGAACACTACTCCGAGCTGCTGGTGCAGGCCGTGCGGAGGAAGGCTCAGGAGGACTGAGGGCCAATAGCCCTCTTCACCACAGTCCAGCTGCTTCGGAGGAAATAGGTATTTTAAGTAAATAAACTGACTGCTTGGAGGAATAGTTCCTGGTACCTATCTGGCCCCATCCACAAGGCTCTCTTCAGGTGGCTTCATGGGAGGGTAGAGGATGCTACTAAAAGGACAGCCTACTGCAGCTTTTGTTTGCTCCATGCTGGTCCCTGTTCCAAGATTATGTCAATGGGGAACTCGGGACCAGCATTCCCAATAGGTTTGGAAACTGCCATAATGATGACCCAGGAGCCAGGCCTCCCACATTGCCTACTCCCAGCCCACCAAGCTGCAGCAGGGGTTGGTACCTGTATCCCGGCAGCCCTTCTGTGCTCCCTACTGATGCCTGAGCCATACTAGACCTGTGGTCACCACATGCCTGACTTTACCTGCCAGTCCATGTTTCCCATATCACTGGTTGTGGCCCCTGAGCCAAACCCACTTGATCCTACAAGGTCCAGGCTGTTACTGTCCCCATCTGCCACAGGAGAAGCTGAGGAGAGACAGTAACAGGCTGTCCTCACAGGCCTAGGCCACCCAGCAGCTGTAACCATGACTCCTTCCCTAGGAGGAGTTCTACATCCTGTGACCTCCTCACACTGGTGCCAGCTCCTTCCGGCAATAGGCATCAAGATGCATGGTGTGTCTACTAAGAAGGCCATTCTCATGACCACAAATGTCTCCACTGTCCCAAGTCCCTATAAAAAGGAAAGAAACAAGGTCAGGAATCTTTGGGAAAGCAGTCCCTCTGCATGGCCTGCTATAGCCTATGAGTTCTCACTGCTCTGTTCGTGGTCGTGGCCCACCTATAGTAGGCTCAGAATGACTCAGTCTCTTTCCCAGGGTCCCAGAGCTAAGGCTCAAACCTGAGTTTGCCTGCTGGCAGAGCTGGACCCTTCAATATGAGGACACGGCTCCCTACTGCCATAACATAGCACACATCAGGGTAATTCTTGCAGTTCAAAACACCCTGCCAGCTCCAAGGCGCCTGTCACTGTTCTGCATGTCTCCCCTCATGGCCTTCTAAAGAACAAAACAGACAATGGGAATTAGAGCTCTATCTGTATACATGTAATCATAGGTAGGCTAGGGAGATTCGTTGTGCTTGCTGAAGGGTCAGGGAAGGACTTTCTGAAGTGACATTTGAGCTAAGGCTTGATGAAGGACACCTCGGGAACATGTCCAGGCAGTCAGAATAGTCAGTGCAAAAGGCCCTGTGTGGGGACTAAACAGCATATGTAAGGAATAGCAGCAAAGCCAAGGGGGCTGGAATGGAGTGAGCAAGAGGAGGGGAGGAGAAAAGTAATGGGCCCCACCAGGCAGGGCCATGTTCATGACATTTAAGTTTAAGAAACATTCACAGCACAATTTTTTTTTTGCTAAATAAAATCCCAGCTTTTGATGTTTGGAGAGAAGTCCAATACGGTTTATTTCTCAAGGCTCGTTCTCCCTGTGTCAGGGGGCCCAGGTGGCCCAGAACTTGTGGGCAGGCTCAACCTCTGGAGACTCCCTCCAGGGCCACAGAACACTGTCACAAGACTGAAAACTCACCTGCCTAGTTTGGCTACTATTTCCCCAGATCCCTGGGCAAAGTTTGGTATCAAGCCCACCAGACACCCAGGAGACTGACTATCTTGGGCCTTTGTCCCTCTTGGAATTTCCTTTCCTTCCACCCTGCATGATAGTAAAGCCTTAACTCCAAGTACCAAATAACCTGGCTTACAGGACCCAAGCTACTCATTGATTACTCTTGATTATGTCATCCTGGACCCAGCCTCTTCCTTTCCTGCTCTGCCACCCTCTAAGTGTCAGTTTCACACTCCAGTGTAGGGCCTCACAATTGTAACCTGGCTGCTATAGCACCAAGCAGTGCACCCTCATCCAACCAGAGCAGAGGCATGAAGCGGGGCACTCACCAGGGTAGCAGGAAAGAAGTCCCAAGTCTTCCCAGAGGCCTCCCTTCAGACAACGGGAATGGGGAGTGTTTTGATTTGCCTGGACCATCTCTCCTGTCTGGGTATGTTGTTGCTTGAACAAAATTTGGTTCTCAGCGAGAAAAGGAGGTGGGCTGGTAGTGAGAGATCAAAGGCTGCCAACCCTCCTCCCAAATGTCAAGTCTTCAGCCCTAGGAGGATTATACTTTCTCCTTCAACCAACCACTGGTTAAGAAAGCACTGCTGGGTGGCGCCTGTGGCTCAAGGAGTAGGGCGCCAGCCCCATCCCATATACCAGGAGTGGTGGGTTCAAGCCCCGCCCCCAGGCCAAAAACAAAAAAACAAACAAACAAAAAAAACCACTGCTGACACCCAGGCATGGTGGCTCATGCCTGTAATCCTAGCACTCTGGGAGGCTGAGGCGGATGGATTGCCTGAGCTCAGGAGTTCGAGACCCCAGCCTGAACAAGAGTGAGTCCCTGTCTCTAAAAATCGCCAAGCATTTTGGGAGGCACCTATAGTCCCAGCTACTTGGGAGGCTGAGACAAGAGGGTTGCTTTAGCCCAACAGTTTGAGGTTTCTGTGAGCTATGCCTCCAGGGCACTCTACCCACAGTGACAGAGTGAGACTGTCTCAAACAGAAAATACCAAGTTTAATAAAAGGATCACTTGCAAAGGAGAAGGCAGGGATTAGGGAAACCACCAGGGGTGGTACAGTACCCCAGAAGTGGTACCAGAGGGGAGCTGTTACCACCCCCAGACCACAAGGCAAAGAGAGAGGAAACAAGAACTTAAAAGGCAAATCCTAAAGAGGGTAGTCAGGGGGATGGGGAAATCAACACCCTGACCTTGCTCCCCTTCCTCACCTCCCACAAGGCACCCTGCTGTCCAAATGCTATGGAAGCCAGATGTCAGGGGCACCCGGGTGATGCAGCCCACCCAAGTCTACCTCCCAGGGCATGCACCAATGTGAACAGGACAGAGGGGTCTAGGGCAAATGAAGATAGCTGGCACCAATTTCTGGTGCACAGATGATAGTGGTGGGTACAGACAACTGGGCCCCTGGGGACCCACAGCTCATCCTTTTCTATGACTTGTCTCCCACACCCTACATCTAGCAGAATTCATCAGGACAGCTCCTAGGATGTGAGCTGCCAGGCACCCTAATCCAGGCTGCAGGACATCCAACAGTTGTGAGATGGAGACACCATTTAAAACTCATTTTACGGGCGGCGCCTGTGGCTCAAAGGAGTAAGGCCCCGGCCCCATATGCCAGAGGTGGTGGGTTCAAGCCCGGCCCCGCCAAAAGCTACAACAAAAAAAAAAACTCATTTTACCAAGCCTGTGTACAGACTGTTCCTCAACTTGGAACACCCTCCCCTTCCATCTGCAACCTCACCTCTCAGGTCTTACATGCAGGAAACCATGCTGACCCCCTAGGCTGGATCAGGGGTCTTTCCTGGGCCCCCCAGAACTCCCTGGGTTTTCCCCATCACAGCTTGGCTCACTCTGTGCATCCCTCATCGCTCTCCTACTCTAATTATTCTGGGCTGTCCCCAGAGTGTCTCCTTCACGGACCTATGTGTTCATGTGCAATGCTAAGCTAGGCCTGGCCTATGCTTGGAGCTCAGAAAACTGTTGGGTAAATAAATGGTAGAAAGTAACCACATGAGAGCCCCCGTATAGTTGCTCACACCTGTAATCTTAGCACTCTGGGAGGTGAAGGAAGTGGATTGTCTGAACTCGGAGTTTAAGACCAGCCTGAGCAAAAGTGAGACCTTGTCTCTACTAAAGACAGAAAAATTAGCCAGGCAGTGGGGTGGGCACCTGTAGTCCCAGCTAATCAGAAGTCTGAGGCAAGAGGATTGTTGAAGCCCAAGAGTTTGAGGTTGCTGAGCTATAGTGCATAGCACTCTACCCAGGGCAACAGAGTGAGACTCTTTATCTAAAAAAAAACAGAGAAAAAAGAAAAAAAAGAGGGTGGCGCGCCTGTGGCTCAGTGAGTAGGGCGCCGGCCCCATATACTGAGGGTGGCAGGTTCAAACCCAGCCCCGGCCAAACTGCAACCAAAAAATAGCCGGGTATTGTGGCAGGTGCCTGTAGTCCCAGCTGCTCGGGAGGCTGAGTCAGGAGAATCTCGGAAGCCCAAGAGCTGGAGGTTGCTGTGAGTCCTGTGACATCACAGCACTCCACCGAGGGCGTTAAAGTGAAACTGTCTATAAAAAAAAAAAAAAAAAAAAAAAAAGAAAAGAAAGAAAGGAAGAGAAAAGAAAGTAAACCACATAGGGAGTGTTCAAAATCCTTAACTCCTGGTCAGGCAATGATAAATCTAAAATAGAGGTTGGCCAGTGTGCTGGCTAGGGTAGGGACTTGGGAGCCCCTGGCTATATTAGGTGGCCCTCCTCCTCTTTAGTTTCCAGACTGTGGAAGAGGGGGGAACTGGTGTCCC
>CAUYPK010128037.1:0-17751 GCA_963574355.1 Loris lydekkerianus
TTCACATTTGCTGAGTTTCACCCTTGCCCTTGTGAGATGCCCCGTAGGTGTGATTCCACCAATACCCCTCCCTCAACCCCCCTCCCCCCTCCCTCTTCTCCCTTTCCCCCTTTCCCCTATTCTTAGGTTGTAACTGGGTTATACCAACTTAAATCTTAATGTATATTGAATGTTTAGAGCTTTCTTTGGTTGAGAATTCAGTGCTTCATTAAAAGATTAGAATTATAACTTTGCATTTATTCTAAAAGCAAATCTTGTGGTTTGTCTTTTCTTACTTGGCACTGGAAACCTTGATTTAGCATACAAAGTTTATCAATAAAATAAGAATTCTGATTAAAATTGTGACCAAAACTAAAAAATTATAAAAACCTATTTGAGATGATTAGAGAAATCTTCTGTGACTCCTACCACATTAACTTTCAGATGAGATGCATTGTTCATAAAGTCTTCCAGATTTTGATTTTCAAATTAAGAATTCCCAGAGAAACCTGGGACCACTTGGAAAAGGGAAACAGAATAAAGAAGAAGTTGTATTTATTTTATTTTGTGTGTGTGCTTTTGAATTTTTTTTATTATTTATTTATTTATTCCAAAGGTCACTTTTTTGGGGGCAGTTTTTGGCCGGGGCTGGGTTTGAACCCACCACCTCTGGAATATGGGGCCGGCGCCCTACTCCTTTGAGCCACAGGCACTGCCCCCAAAGGTCACTTTTTAATTACTTTATAAAGGGTCCATTATGTAAACAAAGCTATACTCCATGAGAAAGTTTTATTTTATTTTATTTCTGAAACAGAGTCTCACTATGTCACCCTTGTTAGAGTGCTATGGCATCATACCTCATAGCATCCTCAAACTCTTGGGTTTAAACAATTCTCTTGCCTCCACCTCCCATGTAGCTGGGACTACAGGCACCCACCAAAATGCCCAGCTATTTTTTGTTGCAGTTGTCGTTGTTTAGATGGCCCAGGCCGAATTCAAACCTGCCACCCTTGGTGTATGTGGCTGGTGCTGTAACCACTGTACTATGGGTGCTGAGCCGAGAGGACATTTTAAAATAAGAGTAATTTGAAAGAAAAAGTTTGGCTTCAAAAACCAAAAAATTGAAAAGCCACTACTGTTCTGATTTTTTAAAGCCAAAACTTTTAAAGGCATACTGTTAGCATTTTTAACTCATAGTTCTCAGAGAAGAGCATGTTTCTGGTTTTTTAATTTGCAATTTTGTAGGCTATTAGGTAAAAGTTTAGTCATTGAAAATCAGTAATCACTAACCACTAACCCAGTGTTTGTGGATAGCAGGTGTACTGACATGCCCATGTATGCTTGTGTAAGTAAATGCCTGTTTGTGTGTACACTTGTGTGTGTCAACAGGTAGAGAGATTTATTTGCTGCCTCATATAATTTCTTTTACATTTAGGAAATAAAAATATTCAATTATTAATATACTATTATTTATACTAAAAATCCTGATAAGATCTTTTTATGTTGAATAGGGTCACTGTAATGATTTACTGATCTTTCAGACACAGCCTTATTCACTACTCAGGTAAGCAAATTTAGTATTTTTTTAATTTAATATTTTTACATATATGCTATGAATATATAATAATTTCTCCTTCCCCCAAAGGAGAATATATATATAGTATTATATATAAAATACTATAAATAGTTATAGTATTTTCAGGTAGTTTATGACTTGAATTGGAGGAAATATTTACATCTTTCCAAGAGTAAAATCAAATTTATAATTGTGAACCTTTTACCACTGTGATTTTTTATATTAAAATACATAATGCCTTCACATTTTTGTTTTATTTATAAAATTATATTTAGTACATATGGTAATATTATGCCTACTGTATTTCTTTAATTCTAAGACTGCTTTTTTTATATTTAACTTTTTAGAAATTAGAATAATAGATATATAATAAGTATGTTATATTTGGTCATCTCCTAGTACCTGAGGGCAGTGGTTTCAGAACACCCCTTCCCGGACAGATTCCAAAGACTGTGGATGCCCAAGTCCTTGGCATGAAATGGTGTGGTATTTGCACGTAACCTGTGTACAACCTCCATATGCTATAAATCATCACTAGATTATTCATAATAACTAGTACAATTTAAATACTATGTAAATAGTTGTTATGCTGTATCATCTAGGGAATAATGAGAAAAAAAAGTCTGTACTTGCCTAATCGCAGTGGAATCCACGGAGGAGGAACCCACAGGTGTGGAGGACTGACCACAGACCCAAATCCCAAAGCTGTCACTGAGTTGGTGGTATGACCTACATTGTGTTCACTCACATGTGCTTGCTCTGTAGGGAGTCTATACAGAGTTTAACGGGAGGACTGTGGGGAAAGCCCCTGTTTCTGCCCGTGAGCGAGCGTTGGGAAGGATTTGAGAGAAGCAGAAGTTGCCTAGTGAGCAAGCGTGAGAATTTTATGCAGTGGGAATGACGTGGGTGAAGGCAGACAAGAGACAGAGAACATGAGCGAGAGGACATGTGTGTTTTAAAGAGTATTTACTGTAAGTCTAGATGGCTTACACATCGAATCACTTGAAAAGCACTGGACTAGCTCACTCTGGATCTTCCTGAAGTCTTATCTGCTCCTTCTTTTAGCACAATAGTTCTCAAACTTATCTGCATGTTAGATTCTTAGGGGAAGCTTTAGAAAATACCAATGGCTGTATTCTGCCCCCACATATTGTATTTTAATTATTCTAGAGTATGGCCTGAACCCTGAAAAAAAATTTTTTAATTTATTTTTGGGGATTCATTGAGGATACAAGAAGCCAGGTTACACTGATTGCATTTGTTAGGTAAAGTCCCTCTTACAAATCGTGTCTTGCCCTCAGAAGGTGTGGCACACACCAAGGTCCCACCCCCCTCCCTCATTCCCTCTCTCTGCTCTTCCTTTCCCCACCCCTCCCTCCTCCTTTCTCTCTCTGCTCTCCCCTTCCCCCACCCCCACTGTGTCATTAATTATCCTCATATCAAAATTGCTTCTCCATTCTTGTGATGCTTTACTAAGAATAATGTGTTCCACTTCCAACCATGTTAATACAAAGGCTGCAAAGTCTCCATCCTTTTTGAACCCTGAAATTTTTTAAAGATGCCATGCTAACTCTCATGTACAGGACCAGTTTGGAAAGTTTTGCTGTAATGACTTATAATGCCCTGTATTGTTTCTTAACTTTTCTTATGAATATAAACTATTATCCCTAACTGATTGCAAGTTCCTCAAATGCAGGAATCAGGAAATGCGTGAGTGCCTACATGGGCAGGCAGTATGCTATGAAATGACAAGGTGGGGCCTTTCCTGTAAATAACTAATAATATAAAAAAGTGGACTTTCAAGCTTTCAGACCTTTTTATGATAGAAAAAGAAAACTGCTTTAAGAGAAGCATAAGCAAAGTTTGTGAAAATACTGGAGAAGATGGCCCTCTGTTCTCACAGTCAAGACAGAAAGAGTTAGGGAAGTCTTTGTAGAAAGAGAGTTTGAGCTAAGAATTTTCCATTGGCTCAGCACCGGTAGCTCAGTGAGTAGGGTGCTGGCCACATACACTGAAGCTCACAGGTTCAAGCCCAGCCCGGGCCTGCTAAACAACAATGACAGCTGCAACCAAAAAATAGCCGGGCATTGTGGCAGGTGCCTGTAGTCCCAGCTACTTGGGAGGCTGAGGCAAGAGAATCGCTTAAGCCCAAGAGTTTGAGGTTACTGTGAGCTGTGACACCATGACACTGAACTGAAGGTGACATAGTGAGACTCTGTCTCAAAAAAGAATTTTCCATGAACAAGCTTTGTAAGTATTTAAATATAAAGATATATATATATATGTGCTGTGTTCTGGAAATTGAATTCCTGAGTATTCGTGGATGATATGTATGAGGTGGAAAGTTACAAGAAATAAAGCTAAATGGGAAATCAGAAGCCACGTGTTATATAGGGCCTCTGTCCCTCAGGCAAAGGAGTTTACAGTATCTGGAAGATTATGAACCACTGAAACATTCAGGGCAGGGGAATGAGATAATTATACTATTATCAGCTAAAAAATTCCTCTGTCAACAGAGTAGATGAAAAACAACGGGACACATGATTAGGTAAGGTAAGAAAGTGGGTAAAGAGACTAGTGTGATAGTCTAGGAACAAAGTGAGTACCTGATCAGTGTCTGATCTGTTGGTTGGGGCTGGGGAAGAAAGGGAGAGAGAAGGACGAAAGAGGTGAAATGGACTTGGTTGTTGAATAGGTGCCAAGGGAAAGGAGAGAGAAGGATTAATGATGGGGGGGAGGGGGTAGAAAGGGGACCAGCTCCAAGATGGGTAGGGTAGAAATGGTGAATTTGGTTTTGGACATAATTGAACATTAAGAGCTTATGGGGCTTCTAGAGGAGATATCCATTAGTTAAATGCATGGAAGGGGATCTGGGCTAGACATAAAATTTAAGAAGCACTGAAAAAATAAAAAAAGAATCACTGGTGAATTAATGAGTAGGGGTTAGTTCTGGCCAGGAAGAGTTTTAAGAGTAAGAAGGAATAACAGAGCATTAGGAAAAGCAGGCAGAAGAAAAAGAGGCAGCGAGCCAGTGACCAGAGAAGTTCAAGGTGAGCCAGGAGCTAATGGTAGTGCAGAAACAGGAGCGAACTGGAGATGGAAAGGCTACTGTAAGGCAGTCACAGAGTATTTGGGTTGGAAAGCACTGTGGAGGGCCAGGCACAGCGCTCAGGCCTGTAATCTCAGTACTGTGGGAGGTCCATGCGGGAGGGTTCATTGAGGCCAGGAGTTTGAGATCAGCCTGAGCAACATAGTGAGACCACATCTCTATAAAAGATTAGAAAACTCAGCCAGGTGTGGTGGTACGCTTGTAGTCCAGCTACACTGAAGGCTGAGGTTAGAGTTCCCAGGCTTCAGTAGCCCTGATCACACCACTGTACTCCAGTCTGGGGGACAAGAGAGAGACTTTGTCTCAAGAAAAAACAAAAAGAGAGAGTGAGGAAGGATGGAAGAAAAAAGAGGAAGAAAGAGAGGCGGGCAAGGTGGCTCACACCTATACTCCTAGCACTCTGGGAAGCTGAGGGAGGAGGCGGGTAGACTGCCTGAGTTCACAGGTTCAAGAACACCCTGAGCAAGAGCAAAACTACATCTCAAAAAAAAAAAAAAAAGAAAGAAAAAAGCCAGGCATCCTATCTGGAGGCTGAGGCAAGGGGATTGCTTGAGCCCAAGAGTTTGAGGTTGCTGTGAGATAGGCCTTCACAGCACTCTACCAGGGTGACAAAGTGAGACTGTCTCAAAAAAAGAAAAAGAAGAAAGAAAAGGGAGGGAAGGAAGAAAGAACAGAGAGAAAGGGAAGAAGGAAAGGAGGGAGAGAAAAGGAAGGGGAAGGGAAAGCATTGTGGAGTTCCTTAATACTAGGAAATTGTTGGGAAGGTGGAGGCGGGAGCCAGGATGGCCCCTGGGGAGGAGCACTCGCAGAGGGAGCAGCACCCACCCAGGGAGGAGCACTCGCGGAGGGAGCAGGACCCACCGAGGGAGGAGCACTCGCGGAGGGAGCAGCGCCCACCCAGGGAGGAGCACTCGCAGAGGGAGCAGCACCCACGGAGGGAGCAGCACTCACGGAGGGAGCAGCACCCACCCAGGGAGGAGCACTCGCGGAGGGAGCAGCACCCACCGAGGGAGGAGCACTCGCGGAGGGAGCAGCGCCCACCAGGGAGGAGCATTCGCGGAGGGAGGGGCCGTCTACCTGTTGATGTGCTAAGGGAAGTCACTGGGAAGTGAGTTGTCAAAAACACCAGAACACGCAGAGAAAACAGTCTTGAGGAGATGTATTTTAGCAAACAGGGTTTTTAATTAGCCCTTGATTGGAGGAGGGTTCTTTTCTTTTGAAATAGTGGAGAAAGAAGGAAGTATGGACACAAGAACAGAAAACTTGTTGGAGCAGGGGCATTGAGAAGGTTTTTGTTGAAAGCGAGGTCATCTGAGGAGAAAAAAGAGAGGCAAAGATTTGAAGAGCCGTGAAAACGTGGACCAGCTGCTCCCGTGACTCGGTGACTCGCCATCGGCTGCCGACGGGACTGCGAGCGTCGCTGAGACGGGACCTGGTCCGCACGCGGTGGCGCCTCGTCTTCCCCAGCAGCAGGACTCGGCCAGTGGCAGGGACAGGCGGGGGAGGACTGGTCAGGAAGACGCCCAACAGGGACAGTGGAGAGGGGGATTAAAGTTGCGGCGAGAGAATGAAGTGCCTACGGACGAGGCTGGGTAGGAAAGGGAGGACAAACTGTTGGGGTCCACGGAGTTAGTGCAAGTGCACACTTGAGTAAATGCCGTGCAAGCGTCCCCGGGTCCACGAGGAGGGTGTGGGAGTCTGAGATTGGGAGGTGGGCCTGCCCTGGAGAGGGGATCACAAGGATGACAAGGGGTCTCCACTCAGGTGCGATCGGTTGCGGACAGAGGCGGTGGCGAGCGTCCTCAGGGACGGCGACAGGGAGCGTGAGCAGGCGGCGTCTGGCGCTGGCTCCCGAGCTGAGACGGAGACACGCGGGAAGAGCCGCCCTGCCTGGGTGGACGGCACCCAGCCTAACTCGCAGGTCTCGGCAAGTCGGAGGCAGCCGCCCCGTGTGGAGAACATGCCACAGGCGTTCCGAAGAGCACCAAAGAGGGGCTGGGAGGAACGGCGAGCCACGGCGGGGCGGTAAACCGGTACAGAAATGAGAGAAGGGACATGGCAGCCCGGGACAGACTTGTGTTGGAGGTGACACTCAGGGGCCACCAGGCTTAGGCTTCTTTGTATCACCCCTGGTGCTGATACTGTCCCTTCCCTGTGAATGGGTGTATGCCCTTTCCACGCTGACTGTATTTTGTACATTAAAACTTGACTATAGTGCTATTTACTGAGTGAGGCCTGTTCACCATGACCAGTTGTCCACAGGACAGCCAGCATTTCCCACTTACTCTGTCAAGACGATGGGAGAAAACGAAGATGAATAGTCCCTCTTCTCAGCCAGGCTGCCGCTCACACCTGTACTCCCAGCCGTCTGGGAGGCCCAGGTGGAAGGATCGCTTGAGCTTGGGAGTTCAAGACCAGCCTGAGCAAGAGGAGACTGTCTCTACTAAAAATGGAGACATTTGCCAGGCATTGTGGCAGGCGCCTGTAGTCCCAGCTCCTGGGCAGGTTGAGGCAAGAGAATCGCTTAAGCCCAAGAGTTTGAGGTTACTGTGAGCTGTGATGCCACAGAACTCTACTGAGGGTGACATAGTGAGACTCTGTCTCTCTCTCTCACACACACACACACAAACCCACACAAAAATTATTAACTATAAATATATTATAATTTGGGGTTCAAAATTAATAATTCTGTTATGTTTCATTTACAGGTCATGTCTTGATTGCATTGGTAAAAATGCTATCATTTTAGAAAGTCAGATATCTTTATTACCTCCAAAGCTTCTGCAACAAGTACTCAAAAAAATAACATTTTGGACTGCAACTAATCACCGAGAAGAACAAAGAATCCAAGAAGAAGAAACAGACAATAAATATCAGTGGATCAGTAGCAATTAAACTGTTATATACTCTATGTATTTAATATGTTTTAACATTTTAATTGGACTATACATATTTACACTCCCAAATTTCAGACATTATTTAAAGGATAAAATTTGAAACAAAAATGGTCTGTTTAAGTGATTCTATGCCATGGGATATATGGAAAAAAGATGTGAATGCAGATTAAGTTATATTTGTAAACAAATTTCCTCTTAAGCTGCAGAGCAAATATTCTTTCTGAAAGTAAGTACAATTATAACAGATTTTAACTCAGTGTGTACTCTTTACTGGAAAGATTACACAAATTTGAGAATAACAAATTACCCCCAAGGATGCCAGAAAATTCCCAACAAAACACTAAATATTAACTTTCAGAAAGAATAAATTTTCTCACATCATTTTGAAACTACCTAAGCTTCTCCTTAAATAACTTGGTTATTAAATAGCTTCTTCGTAAATAACTAATATAGCTCACCAAATATTACAAAATAGGCAAACACATGATATTAAATACTGAACTCCTTCCCTTTTAGCACTTAGTATTCTTAGGCATAATTGCAACTTTTCCTCAGTTTTATGTGAGCAGGGAAACGAAAGACTTCAATTGTCTTCCATTACTTCTAAATTGTTATTTTGTCCATTATATATATAAAGACCACGTTTTAAAATATATGAAGTGAAGGTTTATTTATCATAAAGCCTTTAAATATTGAGAAACAGTATATTGATTAACTCTTGAGACATGTTGAAATATGTTTTGTGGCTCGGCATCTGCAAGCAGCTAAAGCACCAGCCACATACACCGAGGCTGGCTGTTGGAACCCAGCCCAGGCCCGCCAAACAACAGTGACAACTACAACCAAATAATAGCCGGGCATTGTGGTGGGCACCTGTAGTCTCAGCTACTTGGGAGGCTGAGGCAAGAGGATCGCTCAGAGTTTGCGGTTGCTGTGAGCAGTGACGCCATGGCACTCTACCCAGGGTGACAGCTTGAGACTCTGTCTCAAAAAAATAAATAATTAACTAATTAATTTAAAAAAAAATATATATATATATATATATGTTTTGCCTTGGAAGAGTGCTTCTCAGTAATTTTTATAAGTAATGAAATGTGGTTATCTAGTAATTTGACTTTACAGAAATTCTTCATTTTGGCCCACACCATTCTACAGAGTTGATGCTCAAGACACAGAGATGTTGAAAATCTATGGTCTTCTCTTTTATTTTTGGCATTACTATCTACACAGAACTGGAACACTGTATCTATATATAACTTGGTACTTTTGCCATAATCAAGACATTTTTCTTATCACTATCATGCCCTTCCACTGGATTCTTAATTACAATTAATCACTAAAAAGCTTGATATATTATTCTCCATAATATCACCGTAAAAAGGCTGGATGTGGTGGTACGCCTATAATCCAAGCACTCTGGAAGGCCAAGGCGGGTGGATTGCCTGACCTCATGGGTTCAAGACCAGCCTGAGCAAGTGTCATTTCTAAAAAATAGCCAAGTGTTATGGTGGGGCCCTGTAGTCAGTCCCAGCTACTTGGGAGGCTGAGACAAGAGAATCACTTGAGTCCAAGAGTTTGAGGCTACAGTGTGCTACGAGGCCACGGCACTCTACTGAGGGCAACAAAGTGAGACCTTGTCTCAAAAAAAAAAAAAATCACCATAAAAGTTATCTCTGAAGTTTAAAATGTTAGAAAAAGTATATTTCTACATTGAATATATATAATTTGGGATGGGCACGGTTGCTCTTTGGGAGACTGAGGGTGGATCACTTGAGCTCAGGAATTCAAGACCAGCCTGAGCAAGAGCGAGACCATCCCTATTAAAAATAGAAAAACTAGACAGGCGTTACGTCCCTTGCCTATAGTCCCATCTACTTGGGAGTCTGAGGCAGGAGGATCATTTGAGCCAAGACTGTGAAGTTGCTGTGAGCGGATGCCATGGCACTAAATCCCAGGGCGACTTATTGAGACTCTGTCTCAAAAAAAAAAAAAAAAAAAAGAAAAGAAAGAAAAAGAAAAATATATGTAAATAATTTGTAATGAAAGTCATAGTAGTTCATAGAATTTCATTAAATTTTGGAGATATATTTCATATATGCGTACTGTATTTTGGATGTGTAAAGCTTCTATGTATTGAAATATTTTTTATATTTTATTTATTGTTTAAGGTATACAGAATTAGTTTTCATTATTGTCAGTGTAAACTAGCCATTAGAGTTGATTGCGCAAAAAAAATTTCAGTGTAAGTTTTCATGTTTTCTTATTTTTAGGCTGTATAACAGATTTAGAAAATGGATATCCCAAGTAATATACATCTTAGAAGTAATCATTTTATTTGTATGAACTTCAGTGTGAACCTTTTACATTTAACGCAAAAAATATACCAAAACCTATTGAGTGGAATGAACACCTTTCAAAGAGGCTTCTTCAGGCTAGTGGCTCACGCCTGTAATCCCAGCACTCTGGGAGGCCAAGGTGGGTGGATTGCCTGTGCTCATGGGTTCAAGGCCAGCCTGAGCAAGAGCAAGACCCTGTCTCTAAAAATAGCATGGCATTGTGGCAGGCACCTGTAGTCCCAGCTACTTGGGAGGCTGAGGCAAGAGAATCGCTTGAGCCCAAGATTTTGAGGTTGCTGTGAGCTATGATGCCAGGGCACTCTACTGAGGGTGACAAAGCAAGACACTGTCATAAATAAATATAAATAAATAAATAAATAAGGCTCCTTCAGCCACCTAAAAGATCACCTGTTTTTAAATGGTTTGTTTGAAACATTAAAAGTTGGATTGGCCCTCTCAAAACACACACTCACACTTGGACTTGAAGAGAATGAAAATCTATATATTATATAATCTATAGCACAAAAAATGGGCATTATTCTTATTGGACTTAATATACTGTGCTCTTTCAACAGATTATGTGTCCTGAGGTAGCCTTGTAGTGGGAATGGCAGGGAATTTCAATTTTACCTTCAGTTTCCAAAATTCAGTTTAAACTAGGACTTTCCTACTATTAGAAGATAAAGACATTTTAGGAGCTAGCAAATCCAGTTTTGAAATTCCATAGGCTGAGCACTCATTCCTCCTTCCAACCAGCTAATGGGTACGAGCAGTTGTGCTGTTGGCCTCTGCAGTGTATTGGAGCTAGACAAAGACAGGCTCATAATTTTACCTCTGAATTCTTCTTTACTGAATCTATGTGTGGAAGCTGTTTCTAGAAGGGTTTATGGTTTTGTTCATGTGGTTCACAAAATGTGTGTGCAGTCTGGTTCTCAAAAGGAATTTCAGATAAGAGTTGTCAGGAAGAATTAACAATTCCTTAAAATCAAACTTAATTTTTTTCCAAATAGTATCTTTGCATAAACATCTTTTTAAAAAAAAATTAGGCTCTTGCATCTAGAAACTTCAGAATATTTTTTAATATTCAGGACTTTGTACATACTGTCAGCTCACACATGAATGCATTATTTGTATGTACATATGAGAGAAATAATATAAAGTAACTCAGTCAGATGGAATAACTTTAAGGGTAGTGCATGCTGTTGACCAAATTTAGATTTTATAACAGTTGGAAGGAAAAGAAGCAATTTTAAGGAACAGGTACTCCCCCTGCTCACCTTTTTTGGTGCCTATTTTTCCACTGTATTTATGTAATTCTATTGGAATTTCCACTTTGATGAGGTTGCTATACAATCTTGTATAGAACTTTTTTGAAAGTCACTCAGATCCATCGTTTACAGTAGAGTCATTCCTGACGCTGTGTGTTCAATATGTTTTTCTCACATATGACATGTGTCCACCATTGTAGTATCATGCAAAATAGTTTCACTGCCCCGAAAAACCTGTTTATTCCTCTGTCCCCTCTAACTCCTGGCAACCACTGATCTTTTTACTGTTTAAATGGTGCTGCCTTTTCCAGAATGTCGTATAGTTGTATATATGACATATAGATGCCTTTTCAGATAGGCGTCATAGCTTAGTGGTAAACATTGAAGTTTCCTCCATGGCTCTCATGGCTTGACAGCTCATTTCTTTTCAGCTCTGCATGACATCCCACTGTCTGGATATGCTGCAGTTTATCCATTCCTGCTGAAGGATGTCTCAGTTGCTTCCAAGTCTTGGCAATTATGAATAAAGCTGCTATGAAGACCCTTGTGCAGGTTTTTATACGGACATAGTTTTCAATTCATTTGGATAAATACCAAGGAGCAAAATTGTGGGATCATATGGTAAGAGTATGTTGGTTTGGTAAGAAACCATCAGCTTCTCTTCCAAAGTGGCTATCATCTTCTGCTTCCCCACCAGCAATGAAGAGTTCCTGTTGCTTCACAGCCTTGCCAGAATTTGGTGTCATCAGTGCTGATGATTTTGACCAGTCCACTATCTGTATAGTGATATCTCGTGGTTTTTAAATTTGTGATGCCCTAATGACATATGTTGCACGCTGATTTGCCACCTGCATATTTTCTTTGGTGAGGTGTCTGTTCAAGTCCTTTCCCTATTTTTCAGTCAGGTTGTTCATTTTTTTTATTGTTGAGGTTTATCCATGCTTTGTATATTTGTAGATAACAGTCCTTTATCAGGTGTGACTTTTGCAAATATTTTCTACCAGTCTGTGGCTCATCTTCTCATTCCTTTGACATTGTCTTTCAAGAGCAAGAGTAAAAATAAAATCATAAGAAACTTCATAAAAATATTTTAATGAAGTTCATCTTACCAATTATTTATTTAATGGGCTGTGCTTTGATGTATCTAAAAAATCACTACCCACCCAAGGTTATCCAGGTTTCTTCCTGTTACCTTCTAGAAATGTTATAGTTTTGTGTTTTACATCTAAGTCTGTGGCCCATTTTGAGTCAATTTTTGTGGAGGATATAAGGTCTTTGGATTCTTAATCTTGTATGTGAATGTCCAGTTGTTCCAGCACCATTTGTTAAAAAGACTGTCTTTGCTTAATTATTATTGCCTTTGTTCCTTTGTCAAAGATCAGTTGACTATATTCAGGTGGGTTAATTTCTGGGGTCTCTATTCTGCTCTGTTTGTCTATGTTTTTGCCAATACCATGCTCTTGATTACTGTTACTTTACACCAAGTCTTAAAGGTGGGTAGTGACAGTCCTCTGACTTTGTTCTTCTCAGATTGAGTTGGCTAGTCTGGATCTCTTACCTTTTCATATAAACTTTAGAGTAAGTTTGTTGATATGTACAAAACAAATTGCTGGACTTTTGAGTTGGATTGCATTGAATCTGTAGATTAAGTGGCAACAACTCATATCTTTACAATAATGAGTCTTCCTATGATTGTGGGATATCTATTTAATTCTTCTTTGAAATCTTTCACTTGAGTTTTGTAGCTTTCCTCACATATTATCTTGTACACATTTTGTTAGACTTATACCTATTTCATTTTGGATGGTGTTAATATAAATGATAATGTGGTTTTAATTTCAAATTCCATTTTTTCATTGTTGGTATATAGGAAAATGATTAACTTTTATATATCAACCTTGTTTCCTGCAACCTTGCTATAATTGCTTATAAGTTCCAAGAGGGTTTTTTTTTTTTTTTTGCTTATTTTTTTCACGTACATGAATTTTTCAGCAAGATATCTTTGTGCATTCTGTGGTAGAAAGCTTTAAAGCATTATCAGCCATTAAATTTCAAATGACTCATAATGAATTTTAAAAAATTTACTATCTTCATGAGAATCTTATTCTTAAACTAACCTTAATTTTCTTCTTTATTTTTGTTTGTTAAGGTAAACAATTTATAAGCAGTAATTAAAAGTCTGGGGTCTTTAGTTAAGATAATTGAGGGATATTGAGTGAGGGAAGTACAAATGTATGAATATATAATATATACAAAGTAGCATAAGGAATATACTCCAAGAATCTACAATGCATTGAAATTTTTGGATTCCATACTATTTAGGTCAAAATTAGGAGATTTTTCTGAAGAGAAAGTGATTAATCTCAAAACATTGTACTGTTGGTTTGGTTTTTGTTTTCAAATTAAGTTGCTGACTATGTCCCAGCCATTATCAGAGATGACTCTTAGTTTGAGGACCATTTAGTCTCAGGACTCTTTTATACGCTTTAAGAATTTTTGAGACATTCCAAGAGGGTCTTATGTTTATATGGATTTGTGGTCTTATGTTTATATGGACATTATCTATCGAGATCTGCCATATTAGAAATTAACACAAATTTTAATTTAGTTTTAAATCAACCTAAAGTTAAATTCAAAAATTTTTTATTCATTGAAAAATGACAGTAAGCCTATTATGTTAACAAAACATTTTTAAGGAAAAATAACTATTATGTAAGTATTTTGCATTTTTACACATATGCTTACTAGAAGCCAACTAGATTCTCATATTTGCTTCTGCATTCAATTTGCCATACATATGTTTTGTTGATTGACTTATGTGAAGAAAATCTGACCTCATACAGATACATAGTTAGAAACGGGAGTTCTTCCCAGTCACACACACACACCAGAGCTGGCAGGTTGGAATTTGGCCAGGGCCTGCCAAACAACAATGCCAATTGCAATAAAAAACAGCTGTCTGAGGCAGTGCCTGTGGCTCAAAAGAGTAGAGCACCAGCCCCATATGCCAGAGGTGGCGGGTTCAAACCCAGCCCCAGCCAAAAACTGCAAAAAAAACAAACAAAAAAAAGGAGTTCTTGAGAAACCCCTGAAAAGATCTCTGGGTTTCCCTAGGGCCTGGCACCACACTTTCATATTTTAAGAAATTCTGCTTATATATAATTGTTTCAGAGAATCTTTGTTATTGTTCTCATAAACAGTATAAAAGTATGGTTTGATACATGAATAGTAATAAAATCAAAGTGTGCTGTTAAATACCATGTATATATGAAATATATATTCAATGTATACATTTGACCCTAGGTAAATATGTATTGATTCATGCAATCAGAAATGTTGTTTATGGTACCAGATTCAGCCTCCTAGAAACTTTGGCTCCTTAGGGTTCTAAGAATAGAATGTAGTGAGTATAACTTAGATGTTATAATGCCACAGGAATCAAGCAATGGCCTGGTTTGAAGTGGGAACCAGGATTTTACAAGTACAATATTAGAAATCATTCCTCAGTCTATTCCTGATTCTCACAGTAATCTCTCTCATTACCATGGCAACCCAATCATACCTGTGACAAACATATTCTGAGCACCCCCACTGGGGAAAGAGAACTAAAAACAAAATCAACCCAGAAAACCTCTCCATGAAGGCAATACAGTTTTATTTGTTGAACAATCATTACACTAGAATGTGACGTACACATTACAGGCAATCAGTTAAGAGAGTGCAAAGAAATCGCCATTTTTTTTTTTTCTGATCAAGCTCCCAAAAACTTTTTTAACAGCTATATAAATACAAGCGGAGAAAATCGCCACTTTTTATACAGCCCAGCACATACAACCCATTACAGATAACGTTCTCAAGAGCTAACTAGTCCTCAAGAAAGAGGACTTGACAGCACCCTTCTTCACACATTGTTGATCCTAGAATCACCTGCTAATTGAGGTAAACTTAGGTCTTTGACAGGAGGTAGTTTTTTCCCCTTATTGTCATTTACTTATTCTTCATTGAGGTCAAAGAAGTCTTATTGTATAATGGGTCCCACGAGGCCATTATTAGCTTTGATGCTTGTTTATGTGGATGAAATAGCCATAAGACATTTTAATTTCTACTTTAGCATTTATCATATATTTTGTGTTCCTTTACAGGTGTGTCTCCCACCAAGTCTGTAAGGGATCATGCCTTTTAGTTGCCATGTACTGAGTGATTACTAAGTGACAAACATTTACATACCTTATGTTGTTTACCTTATGTGCTCTCCCGGGAAACTATGATTTTCATACTTTAATCTCCATTTCCAAGCTTGGGAAACTGAGGCACACTATGGTAAATTAGGTTGCCCAAAGCTATGCTGAGATTTAAGACTTCAACTCTAAAACTGTTTTATTAATCTCTGAACGCCCTCCCCTGGCCTAATCGGGACTGAGCCACGCGCGATGGAGTTATGTGTAAGACATGCAGTTTCAGCACTGTGAACGCAAGGTGGCGCTGCAAACTCGGCAGCAGTGTTCACAGCTGGGTCACTTTAAAATTTACAGATTTCTTTTTTCAAATTTTGTATTAACATAGGGTACATAAGATTAGGTTAGTGGGTTTGCGTTTGTAAGGCAAAGTCTGAGTTGTAATTGAGTCCATCACCCAGGAGGTGTGACGTACAGCCCTACCTTGTACCCCTTAGGTGGGAACTTACCGAGCTCCTCCCCTGCCTGCGACCTAAAGGTAGTTTTGCAACTGGGAGCGAGCCAGTACAGTAGTTAGTTCCTGCTTCAAGTTTACAATCCAGCCGGCCTAGTGGGGGACACTAACAAGAGGCAAGGATCACATGATGGTTTTAACAAAATGCCGTGGAGCACTGCAGATACTAGCAGTGTCTGGGAATCTGGAGTGACCTCTCGGAGATTTAGAAAGGTTTCTTCGATGAAGTTCCAACGTGAGAGGTGACTGAGGACTTAGACTTCCAGGAAACCTAACAGCGTGTGAGGCCCTGCTGCTAGAAAGAGCGAGGCGTGCTTGAAGGACCGAGAGAGGCTAGCATGGCTGGAAGGAGCAAGACACAGCCAGGAGCTGCAGCTGGAGGGGTAGGCAGGGTCCGGCCGTGCAGAGTCTCGCAGCGCCAAGGTAGGAATTCTGGACTCTGTCTCGAGGCTTTTAAGTAAAGTGACCCGATCAGATTTGCGTAACCAAGCACACATCCATCACACCAGGAAGGCACCCGGCTGCAGGTCATCCTGGAGAGTCCCACAGGCTTGGAGCAGCACACAGGTTGAGTAGCAGATCCGGTCTCAGCAGCTACCAAGTGACTTGTTCCCTCGCAGGAGGCTAAAATCAATCCTCTGAAGTACGTCTCTCCTGAGTTCAAGTAAACATGCTGGAAACAGCTGGGCAAGGAGTTTCGGGCTTCGAAAATTCTAGTGAAAAAGACTTGCTTAAAGCATTCCTCTTCTCTGTAGTGGGCCCGGAGCGCAGATGGGGGAGAGGAAGGGTGATGGGGGGACCTGCAGGTGGCGCAACCCGGACCAGACCCAGTAAAGCTAGGCGGGCGTGAAACCAAGTTCACTGAGGACAGGTTCACACATTGGCCACATACAGCGAGGAACTGAAAGGCTCGGCGAGGGCTGGGGTTCTGTGAAGCCCTGCGGGGACAGTCCCCTCCTGGGGGTTCAGATGTCTGTGAAGCCCTGCGGGGACAGTCCCCTCCTGGAGGTTCAGATGTTTCCGGGGAACCACTTTGACGGACAGTTAACGACATGGTAATTAGCTCTAAGGCACTTTCCAATCTACTGTGCCCAGGCTGCCCGGCCCCCAGGCTTGGCAGTTAGTTGCTCCCAGAGGACTGCGGCGGGCCCCTGTTGGACGCCGCCCCTGACCTTCCCCTGGACCGGGCGTCCATCCGTCCCCTTCCCAGGAGGGCAGAATCCACCCACCTAACGGCACCGCACCTTAGGATTTGGGGGGCACCTGGCCCAGAAATCTAAGGTGCGGCGTCAGGTTAGACCCCAGCAACTGGAGCTGGGCCCAGACTCGGCGTGAGAGCGGCGGCCCGGGGCCACTAACGGTTCCCACACGCCCGCGACAGCCCCCGTCACGGCGGGGTCAGCGGGAGGGGACGCGAAAGGGGGGGCGGGCTGGGCAGCCCCGGTGACCCCGGCCGGGCCGCACGGGAGACCCGAGGCGCCGCCCCTCGCACCCAGGGGACGGCAGGGCTTTGACTCCGCGTCCGGGAGCCGAGGCCAGAAAGCGGCTATTTGAGCAGCTGGGTGCACCGGCCGGCCGCGAACCCCTGGAGAACACGCCGCAGGCAGACGAGGGAAAGTTTCCGGGAAGGAAGAAAACCTGGCGGGAACCTGAGGAAAACTTGGCGGTCTGCAGGGCACTGCTCGGGGCGCCAGCCCGCCCCGTCCTCGGGGCAACAGGCTCGGGCGTGTCCGGAGCTCGCGCGGGACACCGGGTCCCCGGCCGAGGGCGGCGGCGGCGGCGGCGGCGGGAGGACCGGGCGCCGGGGGCGCTGAGCGGCGGGAGGCCCCGGCCCCGGGGGCGCTGAGCGGCGGGAGGCCCCGGCCCCGGGGGCGCTGAGCGGCGGGAGGCCCCGGCC